>JAJJMC010014301.1:9416403-9567357 GCA_023531435.1 Papaver californicum | reverse complement strand
AATAAATTGGTTGCTCAAACCTCTCTCAGCAACTAAGTTTGAGCCACGACCAAATATGTTTAATTGCTAGATCCGTTTTTCAAGTAACTTATAGCATCTAAAAAAGTGATCATGTAGCTATTCACTTTGAGGCACAGACTCGCAGCAACAGAAAATGAATTGGTTGCTCAAACCTCTCTCAGCAACTAAGTTTAAGCCACCACCACATGTTAAAAAATGAATTACTTGGTAAAATCTCTCCTAGCAACCAAGTTTAAGCCGCTACGATCATTTCAAAAGAAATCAGTTTTTAAAGTACATTTGAGAACTTAATTAATATTTATCTAACAATCTTATTAGGATTTGTTTAATAGAAACATGAAAACTTGTTCAAATCATTGTTTTCATTCACTATGAGCAAATGTTTGGATGCACAAATTGAAGGAAAAAAAAACATGAGTCGACTAAATTGACTATAATTTGGTTATAACTTTTTTTTTGTTTCGGTGTGTTTATTGATTCTATTTTATCAATTCTATTTTATCTTTTAATACAACTTTTTTTCGAAGTTTTGTTCCCTGGACGTAACCCATGAATGACTTCTATAAATTGAACACTGACATCTCTTGTATGGAGCAAAACCAACAAAATTAGAGGAGGTTATTCGTGAATCGTGGTCTTAATTCCGACTACTCTTGTATGGAGCATAAACATAAATTGTGCCCCCATGTTGTTCATTGACTCGTTTATACAGTCACTTGAAATTGAGGATTTCAAAATGTTCAAAAAAAAGATCAAGCATAGACAATGCAGAGCTCTTTGATCGAGTTTTTTTATAAGGTCATTTTTGCTTCGGCTTCGTCATTCATTAGCTATGTTTCTCTGATCGAGTTTAAAGTTGAAACAATACGAGGTAATAGCGAAAAAAACTTCAATTGACCAAGATAAATAAAAATGCTATCAACCAGGTCATGTCCTTTTTTTGTTTGTTTAAACTTTGTTTAAACCAAATAAAAAAGGGTCACCATTCTAAGACAAAATTCATTAAAACTTATGCACACAAGAAAATACCCAAAGAAACAGAATCAATAGACAAACCCATCACTAAACAACAATACCATTAGAAATCTCTGTTAAGAGTTTAAAGAAGGAGATAACTCTGTTAAAAGTTTAAAGAAGGAGATAACTCAATAAGCATTAGTAGTAGTGGTACTAGAAAGTTCTTAAATCTCTACTTAACAAAGAAACCACTAAGATTTAGCCATTTCTTGAAATCAATTGACAAATTAACAGATATTTCAAACATTCGACATCTAGTGTTATTGGTTAAGTCCATATACCCATAGCCAAAAAAAGACACAGTCGAATACGACCCCACGAAGAGAATTAATGAACCAAATAAAACTGTCAATTTCAACCGCAGTTAACTCACGGTTACTCTTTGTGGCAATTTATCAAGCACGTAGTGAACATTTCTGATAGCAAATCCAACATGACTTGTTTGTTATTCCCATCAAATTCTCAACTCCTTTCCTGCATAATTCATAGCAATGTAATTATCCATTCACAAACATTACAAACCCATTTCCATATCATTCAACACTAATTCAACTTACAAATTAAAACAGAAGTTGAACAACACTAATTCAACTTTGAAGCACCCATCAGCTGAAAAATACTTCGAAATTCATACTGATGCGATTTTCTATCACTTTTTAGCTCTGATTTTGAGATCAGTAGAGTACTTATTCCAGATCTTAGTCCATTCCTAGAAAAAATGATAAACTTGAGTTCTACATACACAAACCCAAGTGCTAATGGATTTTTAAGAATTTCAAATTCCTGCGTAACTCACTTCTATGTTCTCAACCTTTGTGAAAATCTGAGTCTGACTAAGTTGAACCTAGACAGGAACTTGCCAGCCTACAGTAAAAGAAGACAAACACATTAGATAGTCACAATAGATCAAATTTTGAATGGTTTAAAACCTGAAGTGTCCACCACAATTAGAGACAGATGGACCATGTTATATCGCATCAATAACAAAAAAAATCAATTAGTTAGAGTTCTTACTTGGTGAATATCCTCTGCATGCGGGGTAAAATTCATCGAAATCTCATAATTCAGTGCCTTACCTCAAGCCAAACTGATGTAGTTTCACTTCCTGTAAACAAGTATTGCCCAAGAAAAATGGTTTCTCCTTTCTTTACTGCCTGCACACAATCATATACCTGGTCAGCAACAAATGAATACGTAGTATGATTAAGTTTCTAGTGACCCAGTTCATGGGCAATAACAGCAACAACTTCCTCTTCGTCTTTTAACTGTAAAATGAGTGTAGCATGTTAAACAAGTCTGACGGCAAAACTTAAATGACGTTAGTGGAAAGGCCTAAATTAACTCTGCTAATAGGCTTGTTACTCCTAGAATAACATAATTTGAATTGAAAAACATGACCACATAGATTATGCATCCCAACAGAGGTTTTCTCTAGATATAGCATCCATAGAGATGGACCAAAGTGAGTGCACCTTGTTAAAGAAGGGCATCCCGCTTGGGATCCTAAAAATCCTTACAAGAGGTGAACTACATCATCCAGACGAACAAAGAGAGTATGCAAGCCTTAACTAATAAGTTATCTTTTGTCATTTGTTTATAAGTTATCATTTGATGAACTGAGTTGAACCCCAACATATGTTCAATTAAAATTTGTTGTAGATGTAGCTTAATTTCTTGTATAAAGTTAAGCTTCACCTAATAACAAAAAATATATGAGGTGTACAAGATAAAAATGACGGGTTGAGGGTTCGGGGTTCAGGGTACCCTAAACCTGAACCCTGAACAATTAAGTGTCGTTAAACACTAAGGATAATAAGGTGTACAAGATAGACATGACGGGTTGAGGGTTCAGGGTTCATGGTTCAGGGTTCAGGGTTTCGGGTTCAGGGTACCCTAAACCTGAACCCTGAACACTTAAGAGTCGTTAAACACTAAGGATAATAAGGTGTACAAAACGAACATGACGGTTTGAGGGTTCGGGGTTCAGGGTTCGGGGTTCAGGGTTCAGAGTTCAGGGTTCACGACACCTTATTATCCTTAGTAACCTCTTCCCCTAACTCGTTAAACTTATCGGACACGCAAAATGGGATATCTCATATGTGCAAAAACTTGAGAGTCGCAATGGTAACTAACACACATAATGGTAACTAGCACACACAATGGTAACTAACACAAAATGGTAACTAACACACAATCTGCATGGGCATCCAATAGCTAATCTGGACCATTAAAATCTTTCCATGATCCGTATGAGGTGGCTTATCCACCGTTAATCTTTTTTTTCAAAACCCTATACAAAAGTTTGTCTTTCATTTTTGCCTTTTGCTTTTCTCTCTCTCTGTCTCTCTTCCAATTTGAGCCGCCGGTGGAGAAACTAGGGTTCCATATTCGACTGCACCATCACCACCATCACCGTCGAATCAAGATCATTCAACACCATCACGACGATTGCTCACTCGGTAAGCTCTCTCTCTGTTGTTGTGTATAGTTTTCTACTTTTAGTTCTTTTTTCGGTAAGCTCTCTCTCTGTTGTTGTTGGAAGAAAATCTATTTAAGTTTTTCTACTTCTAAATTTTGGTTTCAGAAACAACAGACTACTCCATCTTCTCTTCTTCTTCATGTGGAAATTGTAATAAGAAAGAAAGTAATTTTGGGCTAAAGAAATAGAGAAAAAAGAGCGAGAGGAACAGATCTAGTTTTCTGAAGTCTGAAATCTATTGCAAATCAAATTCTAGCCGTTGTATTTCAATCTCTTTCTTCTCCTTCGTCTGGATCTGAAATCAATGATTTCCATTAATTCATCCTTTGTTGGTAAGAAAGTATTCGACTAAACACAGATTCATATGTATATTGGGATATAATTTTGCAACCCTATCTATCAATATTATTTGGAAACCCTACATTTGGGTAATAATGATTTCGTCGGTTTGAGTAGAAATATGTTTCGGATGGTATGATTTGTTGGTAGAAACATATAGATATTGATGATTTAGTTGCTAATCTTAATACATGCAGTTGTTTCATGCCTATCTCAACAGGAGATGATAATTAAGTCTTACCTATTACATTAATCATGGTTGCTTCACATTGAACAACCAAACAATTAAACCCCAGAATAGGTTTGTTATTATTTAGAATTAGTGCAAAAGAATGAAGAAGATAGATTCTTCTTCTTTTTTGAATGTCTCTCTAACTTGTGGATGCTTTTGCAGGCAAAACTTTGGTCATATCCCATAATGGAGCAAATGGAGTATTTCCTCCTTGCACTGATCTTGTTTATCAACAAGCAGTAGATGATGGTGTGGACTTGCTTTCTGCGCTGATTCAGCTGACCTGACAGGAAGTACAACTGAAGTTGGTACTTTCATGTCTAAATCTACCTCTGTCCCTGAGATACAACAAAAAAATGGGATCTTTTCATTCGACCTTACATGGAGAGAGATCCAAAGCTTGAAACGTAAACCTCTTACTTAAATTCATCATGCCACGATCAGTATTATTCTTAGCCGTCTTTTGTTCTTGATTTGTAACAAGGTGTGTACACCTGACCTATAAACCTTTTCTTCTTGCAGCCTACTAGTTAGTCCTACAGGAGATCAAGGATTGCCAAGAAACCCAGCAGAAAAGAATGCTGGTAAATTTTGACTATCACTTTCGTAAACCAGTATGTTTTTCATTATCACTTAATCCTTGAAATTTTGATTCATACTTTAAATTGATGTTTGTTTGAACTTAAGGTACTTCAGAGTGAAGAAAGACCAGTAAGTAAGAAGGGACAGCTTCCTTTGGAAATATTTGTTACTGGTCATTTTGACCTTACAGTTTTTTATTTTGGTTTTTGGAATTTTATTGATTTTGTTTTTTTTTGTTTGGATATGACATGACAGATTCAAGTTTTGTACCACCATTGTTGTATGCAATTCTTGGGAGTTCAAGACATTTATGAGTTGGTCCAGTATCAATAGCATCACTGGTAATGATTTCTATGCTTAGAGAAGTAGTCTC
Source organism: Papaver californicum (assembly GCA_023531435.1). NCBI lineage: Eukaryota > Viridiplantae > Streptophyta > Magnoliopsida > Ranunculales > Papaveraceae > Papaver > Papaver californicum. Next base: position 9,562,314 of record JAJJMC010014301.1, on the reverse strand, counting down.
ACCAACTACAGAGCCAATTCTATATCTCAAATTGGATTTCACTACAACCTTCTTTGCTGGTGTATTCCAAACATCTTTTGGTCTACTTAGGTAATAAATTAATATCTTTTAACCTTGTCTTAGTTTTCAAGAAACATAAGGAATTTTTTTGGATTGTCATAATTGAGTACATTTTTTAGTGATTTGTAATTAAGTCTTACCTATTACATTAATCATGGTTGTCACTTTTCAATAATTGTTTAATTTGGTTGGTGTTAACATCATTTCACTCTGTTTTGTTTCTTTGTGATTTTAAAGTACTCTAGGAGTAACTGCAATATTAGGTGCTTATATGGTTACTGATAGACTTTCTTGGAAAGTTCCGTTTCGGATACTTCTATGAGCACTTAAACTCTAGTTTCCTGTGTTGTTTAAGAAGAGATGTCTTAAGTTGATCATGTTTTTTATGTTTCCAGGAAGCTTCATTATATTGCAACAATTTTCAAGCATCAAAGTCTGCAAGTTGGACAGGTGAGAAATGCAATCTGGCAATTCTTCAAATTAGTTAAGTAAAGATCCAGGCTCTCAACCAGCACTACCCAGATGGAGAAAAAGAAATGATTAGATAGTATTTCTTTTTTCCTTTCATGTAAATAGTGTAATTTTCTTAAGAAATGATATAAACTAAATTATGTGATATAATAAAATTTAATTTAATTTTTAATTTGGTCCATAATTGTTCCATATTAATTTTACTTTGGGATTATCTAAATCAGAATAGTTAGCAACCAACTTGAGCAAAAACTTGAGAAAAAACTTTCATAGCTTAAAAGTTTAAGCAATCAATTTCTGGCCAATTAAAACTAAAAATCACTTTTATTTGATAGTTTAAAAGTTTAAGCAATTAACTTAAAGCCAATCAAAATCAGAAATTACTTTTAACAGCAAAAATTTAAAAGCTTAAAATTTTAAGCAATCAACTTGAGTAAAAACTTCGCTATTTTAAAAGCTTAAGCAGCCAACTTCAAAATTACTTTTAGCGAGCAAAAATTTAAAAGCTTAAAATTTTAAGCAATCAACTTGAGTAAAAACTTTGCTATTTTAAAAGCTTAAGCAACCAACTTCAGGCCAATCAAAATCAGAAATCACTTTTAGCGAGCAAAATTATTGGATCGCTTAAAACCTTAACCAAGCAATTTTCAGAAAGAGTTGCTCCATGTATCTATCAACTAAGTAGTTTACTTGCTTTAGAATGATTGGTATATCTGAAGCGATTGATATTTTACTTGCTATATTGGTTGGTCTAGATGTTAAACGATCAAATTATTACTTGCTCCATGTTAGTTGGTCTAAATGTTAAGCAATGAGAAAAGTACTCGCTTTAGGTTAGTTGGTTTATTACTAGCGCGATTGCATGGTCGCTCAAGACTTTGACATACATGGCTTTGGGAAACCAACGGAGCGAGTGCCACTTTTAGTCGCTATAACGGTTATAGCGACTTAAAAGGGGCTTTAAGCGACTTAAAAAGGGATTTAAGCGACTTAAAACGAGTAGTCTCTTAAACCCATTTTTTTTGTAGTTGCTTTACTTTTCTACTTATTATTTTTCCATGGATTTTAAGAAATCCATGAGTAGATAAACTCTTTATATTGGTTAAGGATGTAGTCGGATATCATAAACATGCTACTAAATTAATATATTAGTTTTATCATCTTAATCAAATCATTATTGTCTTATTCTACTATTTATTATTGCCATACATGATTGTGTGAATGTTTGTCCAGGAACGCTACTAAATAAGCATGAATGCATATCTATTGCTAGACTAGGGTTTTGAGATACATAATTGTTGATGAACCTTGTCATAAGTAGCATATTGTGATTACCAATTGTATTCAAAACCTTTCTGTGATTGCATGTAGAAGCTTGACTTATGTTAAATAGATTACTCGTAGTATATATATTGCATTGATTAGTCTAATTCATAGAATTTAATGCTCTTGACGGGGAAATGCTGATTTGTTGCATTATTGCTGCCATGTTTCCCATTTGCTGACGAAGTTCTAAAACTTCACTCACTTCATTGACTCTTTTGACGAGTGGTTCTAACCCTCGACTTGAGAATTATTGAGAATTTGTTGTTATGTTCTCAATTAACTCTCTAGCTTGATCTATTGTTTTGCACTAGTGCACCACCACCTGCAGCGTCGAGAAGATTCATGTCGCTTGCTTGAAGACCCTCGTAGAAGTACTGGATGATCAACAAATCACTGAATTGATGATGCGGACAGCTAGCCACCAATATCTTGTAACGTTCCTAGCATTCATACAATGTCTCTCCTGCCATCTTCTTAATGCTACGAATCTCTTTCCAAATCTGAGTTACCTTTGATACAGGAAAGTATCTCTCTAAGAAGAGTTTCTTCAAACCATTCCAAGTTGTGACACTTCCAGAAGGTAAACAGTACAACCATTCCAATGTCCATCCAGAAGAATGGAAAAGCTCATAACATAACTTCATCTGCATCTGTATCCTTTGGTAGCATAGCCATGACTATGTTATAAAAATGCATTAGATGTTTGTTTGGATCTTCATTAGTCATTCCATGAAACTTTGGTAGCTCACAAATCAACCCTGGCTTGATCTCAAATGTAGATGTTGTTTGAATACACCATTGTTGTGTATCCAGCTTGGAGAAGCTAAGTCCTTGAGTGTAGGGTTTGCCTCCGTACCCATTGTTTCCTCTTGTGTTTCTTCCGGGTTATATTTCAGTACAGTTCCTCTCCAAGTTTCGATTCCAATTTGTGGGAATACGACAGGCTTCAATTTCGGTTTTAGTTTAGGAGCCAGAAGATAAGTACCTGAAAAAAGATTCTCAAAACTAAATTAAAAACTAAAAATAAGAAATCAAATGCAAAATAAAAATCCACAATGCCTCCCCGGCATCGACGCCAAAATTTTCTCCAATTGCCAAATATTATCACAAACTTTTTTTTAACAATCAGGTCAAGCTCAGTAGAATTGAATGTTAGAATTTAGGTTTTATGGGTATACCTCTCATAAACCCCCACGAGAGTATAACTCGTCCACTAGGGACACAAAGGGGTATAAAGGTTTATCACACATGCTAAGTGTAACCGTATCCTCAACAAAAATGAGTTGTTGTGTAGTTTAGGTTAGTTACTAGATTTGTAGCTTGCTCGAGGATTGGCAAAAGACAAGTGTGGGAGAATTCGATAAGTGCATAATTTACATGTTTTGAGTATCATTTTTTAATTCTTATTTGCTAGATTTCATGTGAAATACCTTGTATTATTATTACTTTTGTGTATTATGTCTTTTGTAGGTTACATCTCTAAAAAAAGTGAAAATTGAGTGCTTTAAAGGGAGAAATTCCAAATACCCAGTGGGACTCTTTCAAATACAGTATTTCTTCCCGCCATGTCGAAGATAACGAGAAAATGAAGCCAACGGCGAAAGAATGAGGCTGCCTACTTTTTGAATTCCACTAATGGCACCAGAAGTATTGATAGGGGGTACCTTTTTCTTCTTCTTATCCAAAGAATCGAACGGTGAATTAGGTTTCCGGCTGTTCTTTGCAACGGTGATGGTCATTTTCAGGTGGGCCTAAAGGGAGTTTGTTAGTTCCAGTGAAACAAGGCAAGTTGATGGCGGTAGAATATGGCAGAAGTGACGATATTGATCAAGATTGATATTGGCCGAAAGTTGTTGATGGTGAGCTCGACCTGTGGTGTGGTTTGAGAACGGAAGAAGGAAAATTCACGAGCTAGTGAATGAGAGACTGATGGTCATGGAAATGAATTAATAGAGATGGTTGTTGTGTGTGTGATCATGATTATCATAACGATGATTGTAATAAATTACTGCTGGAGGAGACGTTGCTGGTAGATGGTTGATGGAGCAAGAAGGGGTTGTAAACGAGAAGGAAATGGAGAGATGGCTTAAGACTACGGTGAATGATTCTGGAGATTTAGTGGAGCTGTTCAGTGTGGCTCTGTGATATTTCGATCGTGGTAGCTGAGTTTGAATGAACAATGTCAGTGGTGCTTGGTTTCAGCTGTTTATGTTGGAACAAGTTAAGAAAGCAGAGAATCAGTGAGCTCGAGATCGAGTTGAAGCAGTCTGAAGGTTGAGTTTCGAGTTTGAGAAATAATAGGAAAACATAGTTTCAGTTGGCATGCAACTAGGTTAATTGAGTTTTCAAAACTCAGATGAAAACTTTTATCGCGACAACATTCTGATTGAGTCAAAATATGAAAAGTCAGAAAAAAATAATTTTCTCGATGGCTTAGCAATCAAGAACCTGGGAGCAAACGAAAAAAAATATAATTCATAAGAAGAAAAATTTCTCGATGGCTCAGGCCATCGAGAGAAACCTGAACTTAAATCACCAATGAGAAACTACTAACTCTGGATTTGGGCTGGGCTTTGGCATGGGTTGTCGTGGCCCATTGGCTGAGTATTTTTAATTAAGGAATTTGGCTCACGCTTTTGGCAATTGTAGAAAATTTGGCGACCTAGCTCGACCGGGATTGAGCACGGGCACTTCTATTTTTGGGACATCTATATAAGAGACAATTTACTTTATCTTGATTTATCTTGGATCTGATATTATATCTTTTAGAGAGAAGCAAAGGAGTTTTGGGTTTTGGAGACTCTTCTACAAAAACTAGGGTTTGCTTTATTTTCTACTTATTAGTTTTCCATGGATTTTAAGAATTCCATGGGTAGCTAAAATTTTCATATTGGATGTAGTCGAATACCATAAACATGCTACTAAATTAATATATTAGTTTTATAATCTTAATCAAATCATTATTGTCTTGTTCTATTAATTATTATCACCATGTATGATTATGTGAATGTTTATTTAGGAGCGCTACTAAATAAGCATGAATGCATATCTATTGCTAGGCTAGGGTTTTGAGATATAGAATTGTTGATAAACCTAGTCATAAGTAGCATATTGTGATTACCAATGGTATTCAAAACCTTTGTGTAATTACATGTAGAATCTTGACCTTTGTTAAATAGATTACTCGTAGTATATCTAATGCATTGATTGGTCTATTTCATAAAACTTAATGCTCTTGGAGAATTAAACCTAGTACCACGTTGTATTAGGTTGTTTAGTATATCTAATGCATTGATTGGTCTATTTCGTTATGGTATGTGATGACATAAGGAATTCACCGGTGTATGCTCTCGATGGGGTACTCTATGACTCTTGATAAGGAATGATTAAATGACAACTCTAGTTATTAGTCAAAGTGCATGTCTTGTGATTGAATATGAACCCTTAACCAATACTCTTAACCTATTGATTCTCTTTATTCATTATTTGCTAGTATAATTATTTTAGTCTTAAAACAAAAAATCCCCCCAGTTTACATAAGTTTTCAAATACGAATAACTACATATATCTCCCTGTGGATCGAATCTGTTCTTATAACTATACTCTTATTTATAATTGTGAGTGAAAAGAACTTAAAATAATTTTGCTTGGATGACAACCAACCATGGACCGCCACTATTTTGATTAGGTCAAGATATAACTTGCTAAGTTAGTGAGGCAAGTCGCGCAACTCACTGAATTAATAATTAGACCGATCAGTGTCGAGTCTGGTAAGTTTAATAGTCATGTACTAGCTTAGGAGTAACATGGCGTAAATCTAATGTCCAGGTATCATCTCAGAAGTGACACGGCATAAATTTGGAAGTGTTTTAAATCAAGATTACGCGAAAGCTCCCAAGGGATAGTCGTGGCACACTTAAGAATTCATGCAAGAAGACTTCATGAATATCCATATAGGGATAGCGCTGGCATTAGGCTAGCGCTTAGAAGGAGGAGCTAGCGCTAGAAGTATGCTAGTGCTAGAGGAAGAACGCGTCCTTGGGGACGCTGCTTTGTGAAGCTAGCGCTGGCCTAGTACCAGCGCGGAGAAATGAAGCATCCCTGAAGACGCTGCCTAGCAAAGCTAGTGTTGTCCTGGCTCCAGCGTGGAGAAGTGGCACGTCCTTGAGGATGCTGCCTAGCAAAGATAACGTTTCACTGGTGCCAGCGTGGAGAAGTGACGCGTTCCTTAGGACACTTAGCAAAGCTAGCGCTGGCCTGGTGCCAGCATGAAGAAACATCGCGTCCTTGGGGACGCTAATTTTGCAAAGTTAGCGCTAGCCTAGGATAGTGTTAAAGGAGTAACGCATCCTTGGGGACGCTTGCTTCAGCGAAGCTAGCACTGGCACTAGGCTAGCGCCTATGAATGACGCGTCTTTAAGGCACATAAATTATGACGCGTCTGTAAGTAAAATGCTAGAATGACATGTATTCTTAAGGACATGACGTCGAATTGTGATGCACTCTTTGCAAGCAGGATATTAAGCTAGAATGTGTTCTCGGAGATCAGACATTAGCTATTTTCAGAATAGATAGATGTTATCAGAACATTGATGCGTATTCGAGACAAGTTCAAGGAATTCAGCTGTGGAATTTATGCGACTTGATACCGGTTCGATAAGGCATAAATATTTTACGTGTTAGAGAGACTACGAGATCAATATAGAATGCCAGTAGTTATTTGTAGGGACTATACCCTTAATTCTCTTGGGGAATATAAGTGGAAATATAAAATTTCATATTTTGATACAGAACTAGAAATATGCACGGATACTTTTATGCTTCTGCTGCTAGGCAGAGGGAGATTTTACAATTCTAGCTCTTGTTAAAAACTCAACATCTACATCCTCACTGCAAATGCTTGTAAAAGCCTTCGGTTTGATAAAATATACATGTAATCTTAAACTGCGGCCTCCATTGACTGGAAGGTTTCTAATTCATATGCACTCCCATTGCACAGATGAGTGAAGATAATGCGTACATACCCACAAGCCACAAGAACTTAGAGAAAAATTAACAGTCGGGAATTGAGCGAGAAATGGGGATAATGGGCCAGAAATTGAGGGTTGTTGTTAATTAAGGTTTCAGTAGCAATATTAAGCTTAGGAAAAACTACTATGTTGTTAGAGTTAGGTGCAACAACTTATCCATTTGTAGGGTCAGAAGGTGCAAATCAGAAATACTGAGTGCAATAAATTAGGATATTGACATTTGATATAACTGCTCAATACATATAGTTAATGAGTTTTGGTGTGGTAGAATTTTGAATTAGGGTTTCCAAACAATATTCTTCAATCTCCACAAGGACCACCACCGTTTTTTCTTGCAAATTCGTCAAGTGATTCTAGAAATCAAATGACTGATTTGCTTGCTAAAGGACTCTGCCATCCTATCTTCTCCATATTGTTTTGTCACTTATTGAGTTATTCTTTAATTATTGTAACCACTTGTTCTCCGTAACTCTTTATGTTTTGATGTCAGTGGTTGTCTTTTTATTTTATTTTATTTGCTTCTTATTCTTTTTGCAACTTGTTTTTTTCTTCTTTGTTGCTTGTTGTAGAAACTTGTGTCTTTTTCTTTTTAGTTTGTTCCGACTAATACTTTGTCCAAGCTTCTACTGTTTGTAGTATCAGCTTGAGGAGGTATATTAGAAGTTAAATAACTCAAGTATAGTTAGTTAGTTTTGAGCTGAATTACTGGTATCTTTTACCTTGCTCTTTATTTTTCTTATAAATACCCTGTAACATCTATTGTGTAAGTCATTCTGACACATTAACAATAGAATAGTTTTCTAAAAAACTTCCAAATTAAAATTTTTATTTGGATAAATGATAGACACATTTTAGTGTCTAATTTGCACCTTAGTTTCTATTAAGTTAGTATTCGATTTTGCATATATTACGTGTTTTTATGCTTTTGTAGGTACATTTGAAGAATAAAGATTTGTGGAAAAATTGGCTCAAAAAGTGATAAAGGCACCCCAAGGACAAGTGTTATTTGGCACCCTAGAAGTGGATAAGGGGTACCCTCGAGTCAAATCGGTCAAATCGGGTCAAACCCGAGTCAAATCGGTCAACCCGAGTTGACCGAGTCAACTGCAACACGGGATCGGTCGGGAAACTGCTGTATTAAACTGGACACTTTGATTCACGGTTAAACTTGCATATTTTTGGCACAAATTGATACACAAGATAGATGGGACCAATACAAGACTAAACACGTGAAGAATTAGAGGTTTACGCCGGAAAAATAGCCCCAAATCCGAGTTTCGCCGGAAAAAGGGTATTATACTTTGATTCGGATTTGGATGAATTTGGGAGTGTTTCAAGGAGTTCTATTAGGTTTAGAAGACTCACAAGGATCCCTAGAGACTATATATACCAAGAGAAGCCAAGAAGAACGGGGGAGAGAGCTTAGAAATCACTTTTCGGAGTCGCCGGGATTGTGGCCGGAAACTGGACCGATCCGGCCACTGCTGCTGTCACCGAGTCCGGCTGTTCTTCATCAACTCCATCGGAGAAGAAGACACAGCAACACCTAAAAAGTGTTGATGTTCTGTTGCCTAGAGTTTTGAATTCCCTTTCCCTTTTCTTTGCCTTAGCCTTTTGCAACGGCTGAACCTTGTTCTGTAACACTTATAAACGCGTCTGTTCAGCTGTTGCACCGTTATTCAACCTTGTAATCAATATTTTGAGCAATGAAAAGATCTTTTGAGCAAGTTTTCTTCACCATGAGCTAAGTCTATTTACTGGGATGATGGAGGAGGTTTTTCTCTCAATTTTATGTGGTAAGTCTATTTTTAATTAATTAATTATAATTCTTTTGTTATTAAAATTGCATAGTTTCATAATAGAAAAACGGTTTTCTTTCAACAGTTGTGCTTTTGCTTGATGGATTATGCTTGGTTAATTAATTTTGATAGTCCATGCTTGTGATTTACCTCTGTTTGTTAGCATAACAAAACCAATATTGGCAATTACTTGTGCTTCAATTAATTTAAAAAGAATTATCTGATTAATCACATAGGTTGTTAGAATTAACTGAATCTTGATTCCTGGTTTTCCCCATATTTTCTAAAAATCATCTGTAGTTTATTTTCCTGATTTTTATTAGTTTATGTTTAATCCATTATTTTCTAAAATCATTACCTTCACAAGTTCGAGAATCGAACCCTCTTTTTACCATTATATTTTATCACATCAATTTTTGGCGCCGTTGCCGGGGACTTGTTTTTAGGTTTAGGGTTTTAGATTTATTTTTAGGTTTTTATTTTTAGTTTTATTATTTTACTTTGTTCTATTTTACGCTTCTTTTGGTATTTCTCTTGTGGCTACAGGTTGGATTTTGGATCGAAAAGAGAGTACGCCAAAGTTTTGGAATTAAAACTAAAGACTTGGAGTTAAAGGGAAAAGCTTAAAGAACGAAAAAGAAGATCGAAGATTTTATTTAATTAGATTTTTAGTTTATTTTAATTAGTTTTAATTAATTTAGAAAATTGTATTAGGGTTTTAATTATTTCTGTAATTTTTCTTTTATTTTTTGGACATTTTTGGACATTTTTGGACATTTTTATTGTTTTTAAACCCTACGGAAGGGTAATTTTAAATATCAAACTGTGTGCAGGGACGGACGACAATTACGATATTGTCTCGGCCCCTCGGGTTCGCACACTATTAAAAAGGATATTAGTGGCCCGAGTCGACTTCAACGGTTCATCGCCCGTCTAGTACGGGAGGTAAGCTTCGACCAACCCACGAATCTCCTGTCAGTGGGTTTTCTGGACGCCTTTGTATGCATATATGTTGAAGACTGAATACGGAACTTAATTTTTTGCATAGTAAAGGGCAAGGCCTGGCCATACAAGATAAGGTTTCGGATTTCATCACCGTCTCCTTCTTCCCCGCCTTAGGAAAACGAAACCTACGCGAACCTAAGCCTAAAATCTTGACTAGAAAGAGACCGATAAGATAACGAGCTTATAGGAAAATCGGTTGGAAGGACTGTATTGGTTACCTTATTAGCCTAACTCAAAAAGAAGGAAGATTAGATTAAAGTTGATTAGAGCCGCCCTGTAACCCAGGGAAGCGTTGCCAAAGAGACAGGGGTATCAAAGCTCCATTGAGCTTCTCATGTTTCTCTTCAACTTGATTTAACTCGGATTGTTCGGAGAGGTTCGCTAAAATTATAACCAGTTGCCTTTTGAAAGAATAGAAGCTGGTCTAGAAACAATCTAAGTGAAACCATCATGCTTGTTGTTTGTTAGATTTAGGTTTGATTTGGTTGAGTCAGGGCACGATTGTGTTTGATTAATTGCTTGTTAGGATTTAATTTTTACATGCCAAGAACGCCCTTAAGGCGAACTTGGGATAGAGACCCTCAAGGTAGGACTTGTAGTTCACCTTAACCTTGAGAAGTCAACTGAGAGTGAAATAGTCACTCCCGAGACCGTGTCAGCAATGACAACTCTGAAGGATTTGTGGAATCCAACCAGGACCTTACGTCCATCTTGCATCAAGTTAGCCGCTACTGAAGCGAGCTACGAACTGAAACCCAAAATCATCCAGATGCTTCCATTATTCTTAGGAAAAGAGAACGAGGATCCCTATTTTCATGTTAGGGAGTTCGAGGAAATATATAGCACAATCAGGATTAGAGACTTGAATGACGAGTCTATTAAACTTAGACTATTTCCCTTTTCACTAAGAGATAGAGCCAAGTCATGGTGGTATAGCTTGGCCCCTCAGTCGATTGAGACCTATACCCAACTTACTTCATCTTTTATTCAGAAATTCTTCCCTAAGAACAGAATATCCTCAATTAGGCAGAAAATTTTCACGTTTTCTCAACAAGAGGAAGAGTCTCTGTATGTTTATGTAGAAAGGTTCAACGACTTAGTGTCCCAATGCCCAGACCACGGTTTAGATGAGTTAAGTCTAGTTCAGATTCTCTATGAGGGTTTGGATTATGCGACTGTAACCTTGGTTGAGTCCTTGTCGATCGGAGAATCCGACAGTAAGACTCCTGCTGAGGCGATGCAATTTCTGAGTGACATCGCCGAGAAAACCCAGCAGTGGGAGAGCAATAGAAATCCCAACCCATTAGAATCCTTATCTAGAAGGATAGAACTGGTCGAAATGAATCAAACTAGTAGTTTAGAGCCCCAACCCAATCCAAGAGGCGTCAATGAAATGGCGACGGGTGAGAAATCATCAAGTCACGTGAATGCAGTCACGACCCTCAGGAATGGTAAATTGGTGGACAACGGGGTAACTGGGCCTGATAGTGGACATACTGTAGTTCACCCTGACCCAATAGCCGAAGAGACTGATAAAGTCTCTGATGAGCCTGAGGAAACCCCTCGGGCCACCGATTTTATGCCTAGAGCCCCTTATCCAAGGTTGTTAGCACCTACTAGGAAGGACCCCAGCTTAGAAACTGTCAACATGATAGAGACCCTAGTTCAGGAGACATTACCAAACACTTTGATAGAAGACCCATTAGAGAAATGTCAAGCCCACTTTGGATTAGATTTTCATGAGTTGGACTTTAAGCATGACCCACCAGATACCCTGATAAGTAGTGAGTTAGGCCCATCAGAAGAGGAATCCAAGCCTTCTAGTGAGATGGAGCTTAGGCCCAACCCAGTAGAAGATCCATTAGAAAAATGCCTAACCAACTACAGATTTAATGGCAATAATGATAGGGTTATTGATGAGGTGCGTACTTTGTTAGGCTTTGCACCACCGAATTGTAATTTAGAAGAAGCAGTTGACTATTTACGAGAATCTGAAGATCCGGAAATGAGGGAAATTGTTATTAGTCTATTAGAGACACTGAAAACTCTAAGTTTGGGGGTGACTATCATTCTCCATGTGCTATACCATTAACTCTTAAGAAGGTCCCTAGCTTGGGACCTGACATAGGCACCGCTGCAATTTTACGAGATCATCCTCCAGCTAGATTTACCGATCCTCAGTTGCCAGAAACCCATCCTCTGGTCGATGTGGTTTACCTAGATAGGGATCAAGGTGTACTCAGATCGTTTATCCTCTTAGCTTGCTGCAGTTTACTTCTACCGTGGGGCACACTATTTGATTCAGATGACCCACAGTTGTTCCGATTATTGCTATATGATTTAAGGGGGTGACTAATTCTTTTCTAGTCTGGCTGAAGACTTTAAACTTAGCACTTCTTGGGAGGTAACCCATGCTCAGGCATTCAGGTACTATCTTTCTGACTCCCTTACTTTTACTCTTTTGGTATTGTTCTTTACTTAGAAACATTGAGGACACTGTTTAATTTAAGTTTGGGAGTATTGGGAGACTTTTTAAGATTAATAAGATTTGGAATTTAGAAGCATGTGAACAATTCAGGGTGACACTAACCACTCTAGGTAGATGGAAACTTAGTCATTTTGCTATAAGGATTGGTGTGCCCAGCTAGATGGTCTATTCATAAAGGAGACATAGTTCAGGTGTTAGAAATAACATGATAGTTATCACCACCACATCACGTTCTGTTTTATTATTTGCAATTTTGTGTTTCTCTGAGAGTATTGGTGGGTCCTAGCATCGACATGTTAATTAGCACTGGAATGACGTTTAGTGTGTTGAGATCATGCCCCACATGAATAATACGTTAGTGTTTTAGAGTTATATGTGTGGTCCCCCTGTCTCCGTCGCCTAAGCAAGCGTGGAATGCATGATCCATGGGAACACACATGTATTAGATGTCAAAAAAAAAAAAAAAAATCGAAAAGAAAGTATCGGTTTAGGTTTTACCTAGACGATTCTGGATCATCAAAATTGTAACTGGCTAGATTCTTATTGAAAACCTAGGTGATAGTGAATGTTTTCTTCATATTTGAAGAACACCATCCAAAATCGGCTAGGATTATAATCAAAACCAAGACGATTGTGGATGGTGTTCTTCACACAATCAGCTAGGAAAAATATTATTTCCTAACCGATTTTGTAAGATAATTTTGTGTATAAAATCTCGAGTTAGATAATCAGCTAGAAAAAAATATTTTAATCTAGTCGAAGCTCTTTCGGTATTCCAAAAACATAAAAATCTAGTTGTTCTTCAAATAACCATTTTCCACTAGTGGATTGTGTGGAATCGCTTGGATATTCACTTAATATTCACTTAACGTAGCCGATTCTAGAATATAAAAAGTGATAAGAATTATAATTTTTGCCATAGTTTCATGATTTTCAAGTAACAAAAATAACATTCGATCTTATTTTATACATATAAATGAGAAGAAAAAAAATCATGATCTAAAAAATCTCATTTCAGCATTAGATTCTTCATATGCCCCATTTGATTCTTCCATATGCTTCATAATATTTTTATTTTTGGGTTTGGGTAAGAAAAACCATGATCTAAAAAATCACTCATCACAATTTATAACTCGATTCTACTAATACTAACTCTAATCTACGGCTTCAATCTCACTAACCTAATCTAGCTACTAATACTCTATTAGAGCATCCAGAACCATGAACAGTAAAATAAAATGGTATAAATTAAATATATCATATTGTCTTACTATTCACAGTAGAAAATCACCATGGATGAATAGTAATTAAGGATAAAACATGGGTGATGGCTAACCATGGTGTCAAACTCGTCAAAAATATATTCCTTAATTTTCTTACACGAACTAGTAGAATAATGATAAGTAGGTTCATTTTTAAGGGAGAGTTGAATAAAAGTTATTGATTAAATCTCTGAAAATAAGAAAAATGTAAATCTACGAAAACAAATACTATTAATACAAATATGGGGATGAGAATGATCAAGGACTTCTTCTCAGCCACGAAACATGAGTCAAACCGATATAGCTATGTTTCTGCAAGATACCCATTACTGATAACCCTAGAATATTTAGTACGCTTAAATATTATGCAATCTCCTCAAATCACCAAACACGGAAGTGTTCGACTATCGGATTCTACCAAATCAAGCTATCTAGAAGTACGCTCTCTAGATATAACTCAGTCGAATGCTTTATGTTTCGTGAGACAGGTTAATTCTAGCGACAAATACAAAAACTCGACCGATCTACTAGTGTCAACAAAATTCCATATGAATACTTAACAAAATTCCATCTGAATACTTAACAAAATTCCATCGTCAATACCCTATAGCGTTACTTATATTAATAATTTCTAGACAATTACGGGTTGAAGAGTCCTTAATTAGCAATAGAATTATCAATCAACCATTCAATTTACAACTTAGACGATTTAGAAATAACTCGTAAACACTTTTAACACGGTAAAGGATGAGAAATAATTAGAAAATCACAAGAAAACAAGCTTTTAAACATCAATTTGAATTCATATTCGAACGTCGAAGTCGTCCCTGATCAAGATGCTATTAGCCACTGGAGTTCATAATAATTGAATTAAAACAAACATAATAATTGAATTATCTCCAAAGCAGTGGCAGGCTGGTGGAGATAATTCCTTGCTGCTGACTGGTGGTGTATGGATATGCTGTGACTGATGGACTTGTGGTGGCTGCTATGGACGTGAACTGCAGCTGCTGTAGGTACAAACTGGTTGTAAGCAGGTGGTGATGCTGGATGTGAAAGTGGTATTGATGTTGTGAATGGTATGATGTATGCAAAGGAGAACTGGTGGATGGATGGTTTTGGAGAGGAACAACATCTCCTCTCTGTGGTGGTATGCAGTCGAGAGATGTAGGGTTTGCTGTAACCTCAATCTCTTTTATATCTTCACTTGTTTCCCAAATTCAATTTTACTTGTAACCCAAGTCTTCTAATCCCATCTGATTTCTAAATATTGTCTTCAATTTACTCTGTTCATCTTTTTAAGTTTAACGACAACAAGTTTCAATTCCAGACCTAACTTCTCGGTAGCAACAACAGTTATTCACATGATGTCAGAAACATCTCCTAGCCACTGCCAAATAACCCTCCTACACAACCATCAAATCATGGCAGACCTGGTGGTTCAAATATGACAGTTCGAGCATTTTGTCAAGCACTAAATGTGCATCCTGCAAACTGATGAGAGCTGTGTACAGGTAGTACCTTGAAAGCTCCACAATTTCATTCCTTCCCTGCAAGTTCACACTCATTCAATCAACACACCATTCATTCTCATAATATCAATTCAGTTCTTATTCAATCACGTAAAACCATAGCAACAACATCTTCTTGTTTCTAGTCTTCTCAGTTGAAATTGTTCTCATCTCAACTGAATTTTGTTCTTCATCTTTTCTCGCTGATACTCTGTCTAAACTCCAATTCAATGCAAACCCATCTTCTAATCCTGCGCAAACTCTCAATCCACCTTCTCTGCCATTTCTTGTTTCACGGAAACCTGACTTTTATATTTCTCGGTCTTCAAACCAAACTCGTACAAATCTTTTTTGATTCATTCATTATATTAACTTCGAAATTCTCTCTGAATCTTTGGTTCACAGCCACTCGACCCTGGATTTTCCAACGACAAGGAGATGGTTCCGCTTCAACAAACTAAACCTGATTGTGTACAGCATTTTCGAGTAGGTTTAGATTTAGGATAAGAAAGTAGATTTAGGCACCCAATTCCTATTTCCCCCCACATTTCTCTAGTTGTATCAAATGTCTGCCCCTAGTAATTTCATCTCTTTGACACTATAAAGATATGTTGTTTGCAAACTTTGAGTGTAAAAACACCTAATGTCTCCAAGCGATGAATTAAGCTTCTTTTTCTTCTCTTTCTTGCCGCATGACTCCAATATACCTATAAAAGATAAACAAAGCATAATATACACTAATTGACAAGAAAAATAGCAAAGAAAGCATAACCAATTGCTACTAATTAAGGTATTTTAGACACTTATCAATGGCTAAGTATAAAACTTTGCAGATAAATAGAATACGGGTAGGAATAGTTTAAAAGTCTGCCAAACATTACATGGCGAAGTTTTAAACTTCGCTCACATGAGGAAGAGTTTAAAACTCTGCCAAACATACATGGAGAAGTTTAAAACTTTGCTCAACTTTAGGCAGAATTTTAAACTATGCGAGGCATATACACGATGATGTTTCAAACTTCACTCAAATGTGGCCAGAGTTTAAAACTGAGCACACACTTTTTTTTTATGTCAAGTAAAATTTAGCATATTGTTAAACTTGTATGGTATATATGCCATACGACTTCACCACATAAGGTATTTATACACTTTTAACATATCCACTGTCGACCGACCCTAAATGATATATACACCATTTTAGCATACTGATTATGGATGCTCTTAGCTATACAAATTCAATTCATAAACATATAATTAATTAAGCGCATTTTAGCTATTATAAAAATATTTAGATAAAATTTATTTAATTTACTTTATTGTAACTCTATTTGGTCTTATCTTACAATCCCTTTATAGTTTTTAGAACCCTAAAAAACGATTCTTAGAATGACATGCACGAAGGGAAGTTGATAAGTGCATAAATTACATATTTTTAGTGTCAAATCCATGTTTATATTTTCTATAATTCTCATATATTACCTTGTAGATTATGTTTGTTTAGTCTATGTCTTTTATTAGGTGAATCATCCAAAAAGGAGCTACAAGGTGCTAGAATGAGCAAGAAAGTGAAGCACTACAAGTGAAGAAGGATCAAGGACCAATTGGAACTCTCTCAAAACCATAATTTCTTACAATAATATTGTAGAGAACGAAGAGACGAAGCCAAATATGAAAGAATGAGGTTATTTCGACTTCGTATGAATAAGTTATGAGCAAAACGAGAAAGTTAAGAATGAAAAAACTAAAAGTGTCCAGGAAAAAAATGTCAATCAGGTGTAAGAAAATGAAAAATAAAATTAATTAAAGATAAAGAAGTCTACGATTGGGCTCGGCAGTCCCAGACGTCCTAGATAAATAAAAGACGACAAGGTTCTGTGTTTTTCGCGAGCGTGTTATTTATACATGTAGGTATCAGTGCCTCCGAAAGAGTTGAGCATACTTTTTCTGGATTTGCGGCTTAACTTCTATTTTGTAGTGAAGAGGTATTTTTGGACGAATTTTGATGTTTTTTTTGACTTCTAAATTGAGGAAACTTGCTCCTAAAGGGATTTCAATCTCTAAAATAGGAGCATACTTAAGGGACAAGTAATTGAGGCTATATAAAAAGACATTTAAGGCTCAAACAAACCATCTCCTACCTCTCATATCACATCTTTTACATCTTAAACCTATGGCATTTTGGAGATTGTTAAGCGTACTATTATCCTACGGTTGGTGATGAATGACTCTAATTAAAGATCTATAAATTATTTGAGTTAACATTTGATAACGGCGAAGGACTCCCTAATCATCTCTTTCGTCTTATTGTATATATTAGCAATTCATCAACCAATCCCCCTTAGTATTTGCTTTTATTATAGTTTTGTTAATCTAATAATATCTCAATTACACGGCTCTCAGTGGGAATAGAGAATTATAGCTTTTATATTAGTAATTCATTAGTGAGAAATATCTTAATCGATTTGTTGCACTTACGACACGCATCATAAGTCCAAAGTCGTATTTCAGGGGAGGAGTGTCAGTATCTTTATATATAAATAATTGAAACCAAATACTCTCACTATATACATTCTGGCCCCGCTTTTTAAAGCTATAGAGAATTATGGTGAGAGTATTAAAAAATAAGGCGCTCTAATTGATTGTGGCCCCACACAAGTAACATTTTACGATTTGTATTTACACCTCATATAAACCTCCAATTTAACCACATTATACCTTAACCCCCACTTCCTCGACCACTAACCATCTTCCATTAATCAAAACAATTAAATTAATCTTTTATATTCCAAACTGCAAAAAATTTCTCTTCACACCCACTGTAATCAAAATTAAGCTTTGTATCGACAAGAACTCTATAATCAAATAATGAACCAAAGTTTTAAGGTAAGTTTGGTTTTTGATCTCTCATATTTTTTGTTTTCGCATCTTTAACCAGTTAAACAATCATCGTAAGTTTCAGAAAGGTATTATAAGTGATAATTATGATTTTTTCTCCATTATTTTGGGTAAGCCTAAGGCCCTAAAGCTACTTCCAATAAATTTCTTATTTAGATATTTGAAAAAATATTTCAGTTCTTAGATAGGATTATGATTTCTAATTACAAATTATTTGTTTAGATTAATGGTATCAATGTTTTAATGAGGACTACTTTCGATTTTCTTAACTGTTAAAGATTTGTTTTTAATTGTTGTGTTTAAAAGTAATATCCTATTTGTAGTCATATAGTGAAACCAATGGTTTTACATCAATTTTTTGATTTGTACCCAATTGTATTTTACATGACTTAGATAACTTCATAAACGAACTTGAAATCAGAAAAATCCAGGAAAGCCAAAGAGTTAAGGAAAGATATCTTGGTTGTTGAAAAACATCAGAAGATTGGAACTCCTTGTTTAGGTTGAAGAATAAATATACTGTGGAAGTATTAAATTCGAGAGATAAAAATGTACAACACTCGCCTAAACCAAGAAATGGTCGTTCAAGTATTGTTTTGGTCACAAAGGAGGAGAAGGTTTGGTCTTAGGGAGATAAGCGAAGAAAGTATAGAGATGAGGCTAAGTGTTTGTAAAAAGTGTGTTTGAACTGTTGTGTGAAGAGAGTTTTTTGTGTTAAAACTGAGAGAATTTTTTTGTAAAATCAAAGCTAGACTATCTTGTGTAAGTCTGAGATGATATAATGAATAGGTTGAGTAATGATGTGATAAAATATAGTGGTAAAAAAGAGTTCGTTACTAGACTTACGAAGATAATGATTTTAGAAAATAATAGACTTAATCTAATTAAATAAAACAAAGCAAAATAAACTAGAGATGATTTTATCAAAGATGGAGAAAACCAGGAATCAGGACTCAGTTATTTCCAATAAATTATGTGATTAATCATGTAATTCTTTTTAAATAAGTTAAGCTCAAATATTGCCAAAATATGATTTTATGTAAACAAGCAGAGGTAAATCACAAGCACGGGACATCAGAGGTTGTCAACCGAGCATGACCCATCAAACAAAAATACCACTACTGAATGAAAACCGTTTTTCTATTTCAAATCTATGCAATTTAATAAGTAAAGAATTATAAAGAAATTAAATTAAATTAACTTACCACATAATATTGAGGGAAAAACCTCCTCCATCATCCCAGTAAATATACTTAGCTCATGGTGAAGAAATATTGCTCAAAATACCCTTTCATTGCTCGAAAAGTTGATTACAAGATGAAATAATGGTGAACAGCTGAACCGGGACGTGTATAAGTGTTACAGGGACAGGGTTCAGCTGTTGCAAAAGATTTAAGTAGCAAAAAGAGGAAAGGGAAAGCGCAACAGGAGCGGGAACAATGGCAACAGGAACTGCAACACATAAACCTGTTGTTTTGGCTTCTTCTTCCTTCACGTGAAGAACCAGGAACTTGCCGGTGATAGGGTGCAGTTTCCGGCGACTCCAAAAACGATTCTCTAGGCTTTTGTCCTCTTTTTCATCGGCTTCTCTTGGTATTTATAGGTTATACAAACCCTAGGGAGAGTTCCAAACCTAATAGAACTCCCCAAAACTCTCCAAAATTCTCCCAAATCCGAATCAAAGAATGACTTATTTTTCCGTCTAAATTCACTCTGGGAGCCACTTTTTCCGTTAAAAACGTGTGGAATTGGTTGTGTGGGTCTTGTATGGATATCTTCTAACTTGTGGGACACTTAGAATCGTAAATCAACACAAATATTACGTGAAAATAGTTCACAGCAGCTTCTCACGGGATGAACCCGTGTTCCCGATGAGTTGGGCCGATTCGACTCGTTGAGTTGGCCGATCCGACTCGTTCCGATCCTGGGGTGCCCCTTATCCAAGTTGGGGTGCCAATAACACTTTTTTGAGCCAATTTTTCCACAAATCTTTATTCTTCTAATGTACCTACAAAAGCATAAAAACACGTAATAAGTGCAGAATCGAATACTAACTCAATAGAAATTAAGGTGCAAATTAGACACTAAAATGTGTCTATCAAATACCCCCAAACTTACTATTTTGCTAGTCCTCGAGAAAACTACTCTAAAAATAAAGTAAAAATCCTAACTCACTTTCGCAGGAATCGCGACTACATTTAGCATATGCAGTAAGCCGTTAAACCCCTAGGTGTCCCTAGTGGACGAGTTTTGTCTCGTGAGGGTTTACAAGAGGTATACCCACAAAACCTTTACTCCAGATTTTAGCAACTCGTGAACGATTAAGGATAGACACTAAACAAGCTATTTAGTTGGTTTACTCAACTCATCGGCTATGGGAATCATTACCCTATATTAGTCCAATTGTTGTACACGAGTGTTTACTATAGCATACTAAAATTCATAAGACAACAGAGATCTACTCAGATAATTGTTCAACCACAAGACTCAGAATCTATCAAAATTAATCACATGAAAAGATTTAGAAGATGGACATAGAAATATGAAGGTTGCACATGTTGACTAAGGTGAACGGTGTTTCCCATATCTGTCTGAAGGTCAGTGCCAGGATGAATCCTAATAGATTGAGATACATGGTCTTAAACCTAATACTAATATCGACTCAACTGGTATATACAAGGGTCCCAGCGATCAATTTATTGAAAATAAAACGATAAATATATTGACAACATGATTGGATCAAATTGAATCCAAGCGCATGATTCTTATCAGCATCTTACGTGATAGTTCCCATGGATCCTGCGTTCCACGCTTGCTTAGGCGACGGAGACAGGGAGATTACACACATATTGCTATCAAAGTGTCAACATTGTTTTTTTTTTTTTTTTTTTTTTTTTTGAATAAAGCAAGAATAGGGCTTGATCTCAAACACTCTATTTCATCCTAGCTGCGATAACAATTTGATACTGGGCCCCACCAAATCACTTAGAGAAACACAGAATTGCAAAAATAAAAACAAAAAGTGATATGGTCGAGATAGACTCCGAGATGTGGTGACAACTATCATGTCATTTCTAACACCTGAACTCTGTCCTTTTATGAATATACCATTTAACTGGGCACACCAATTCCTATAGAAAAAGAGCTAAGTTTCTATCTACCTAGAATGGTTAGTGTCACCCTGAAGTGTTCACAAGCTTCTAAATTCTAGAGCTTTATTATTTCACTAAAAAGTTTCTCCCTTACCCCCAAACTTAAATTAAACAGTATCCTCAATGTTTCTAAAGATGAATGTTTAAAAATACGAACCAGGAGAAACTGTTACCAATTCACAAAAAGGACTTAGGGAAAGATATTACCGTGTTGTAAGAGCATGGGTTACCTCCCAAGAAGTGCTAAGTTTAAAGTCTTCAGCCAGACTAGGAAAGAATTAGTCACCTCATAAAATCATAGATCAATAATCGGAACAACTGTGGGTCGTCTGAATCAAATAGTGATATCACAAATAAAAAACTACAACATGCCAAGAAAATGAACAAACCGAGCACACCCTTATCTAGTTTTCTGTTTAAGACAACTACTTCTAGCTGTGGTTCAGGTTCAGGGTCTATAAAAGGGTCTAGATAAAATATTTTCATGGGCTGGATTTCCTCATAGGCAGGATCAACAGGATCAGGTTGTAAAGTCTGGAAAAACTCAACTAAGAACTTAGAAGCACATAATAATAACCTGAATAATTGTGGATCCTCAAAGTCAATCAGATTTGACCCACACAGTTGACTACTATGAAGGTGGTTATTCTTAAGCAAATGTGTCGATTCCCTAAAGTAATTAGGTTTAGTCTTAAAACTTAATACGTGACACATTTGAAATTCTAACGTTCCCACATATGGAAGAAAATATTTTGGTGGGAAAACAAAGTCAATCTGGGTATTATCGCCTAGGTAAACCACATCGACCATAGGATGGGTTTCTAACAACTGAACTTCTTTATGGAAATGATTAGGTTCAGGAAACAGTTCTTGAAGATAATCTCTTAATATGGTAGAGGCACAAACATCAAGTCCCAAGTGAGGGACTTCTAAAAGAGTAAAGCACAGGGAGAATGATAATCACCCCCAAACTTAGAATTTTGGGTATCTCTAGATAGACTAGTCACAATTTCCTTAATTTCTAGATCATCAGATTCTCGAAAATTGTCAATTGCTTCTTCTAAGTTATAATCAAGTGGTGCATCCTCACTCATATTTAAAATCTCTACGGGTCTATCTTGGTTATCTACAACTATTGTTTCTAAATCGTTGGACTCTAAAACAGTATTCTCAGGATAAACCCGTTCCTTTAAACCATTATCGTTTTCAAAACAAGAGAGTTCTACATCGTCTAAAACAGTGGTATCTCTAGTTAAATCCTCTTCCTTTTGAATAGGTGAATAATTATCAAGGGTAGCACTATATTTGCAATTAAGATCATTTTGAGCAATATTGTTCCTAGCAGAAATTTCATTCATACTTAATACGAACCTATTTTTATCCTCAATCATCTGCTTGTTATTCTCATCTATCAGCTTGAGAGTGTCTTCTAGAGTACGAGTTGGGCTACTAATTGTCACCCCCATACTTAATTTAAGCTCATGTGTTGCCTTAGATAACTTCTTGAGTGATTCTTCTAGAGGTGTAATGGGTTCATGATGAGTGATGGGTTGAAAGTGCTCTAGGGCATCCCTCCAAGATAAAGAACTCAAATCATCATGGGGAGTACTAGATTGCATTTGGTTTAGAGCATCCCTCCAAGACAAATAACTAGAATTCTGCTCACTTTCATGTTCATAAGACGGGTGTATGTACGAATATTAATTGGGATCACCTTGGTATGGGCAGTAACCTCTAAAAGGTTGGTGGTGGTCCCGACTACTATCCATACCATGATGATAGCATGGATAATGTCTAGTTTGAAATTCAGTTGGATATTCATTGTATTGGTCCTCATAATACCAGTTCGACATTTTCTAACAAAAACTTCCTAATATATACAAAAATAAACTCTAAAAATAAATCCTACCGGAAGGGGTTCTAAACATACACAAGCAAGGATGACTCAACCAAATCAAACCTATTGAATCTAGCAAACAAAAAGCATGATGGTTCCACTTAAATTGTTTCTAGACCAGCTTCTATTCTTTCAAAAGGCAAATGGTTACAATTTTAGCAAACCTCTTAGAACGATCCAAATTAGATTAAGTCGAAGAGAAACATGATAAGATCTAAGGAGCTTTGATAACCCTGTCTCTTTGGCACTTTTACCTGGGTTACAAGGCGGCTCTAATCAACTTAAAATAATCTTCCTGAACTTCGAGTTAGGATAATAAAGTAACCAGTACAGTCCTTTTGAACGATTTTCCAATAAGCTCGATACCCTATAGGTCTCTTTCTAATCATGATTTTAGGCTTAGGTTCGCGTAGGTTTCGTTTTCCTAAGGCGGGCAAGAAGGAAACGGTGATGAAATCCGAGTCCTTATCTTGTATGGCTAGTTCTTGCCCTTTACTAGAAAAGTAAGTCCGTTTTCAATTCCTCAACATATATGCATACAAAGGAATACAGTAAACCCACTTGCAGGGGATTCGTGGGTTAATCGAGTCTTACCTCCCGTACCAGACGGGGGATGATTCAGTTGTAGTCGACTCGGCCACCGACTCCTGTGTCAGTGTGCGAACCCGAGGGGCCGTGACAATATCGTAATTGTCGTCCTTCCCTGTAGCAGTTTATATTTAATAATACCCTTCCGTAGGGTTTAAAAATAAAGTGTCCAAAGTCCCAAAAATAATGTCCAAAAAGTGTCCGTAAATTAAAGAAAAATTACAGAAATAATAAAAACCCTAATACAATTTTTTAAACAAATAAAATCTAATTAAAATAAAATAAAATATAATTAAGAAAAATCTTCGATCTTCTTTTTCGTTCTTTAAGCTTTATCTTTAACTCCAAGTCTTTAGCTTTAATACCAAATCTTTGGCGTACTTTCTTTCGATCCAAAATTCAACCTGTAGCAAAAAGATAAATACAAAAAGAAACGTAAAATAGAACAAAGTAAAATAATAAAACTAAAAATAAAACAAAAAATAAATCTAAAACCCTAAACCTAAAAACAAGTCCGTGTCGGCGGCGCCAAAAATTGATGTGATAAAATATAGTGGTAAAAAAGAGTTCGTTACTAGACTTGCGAAGATAATGATTTTAAAAAATAATAGACTTAATCTAATTAAATAAAACAAAGCAAAATAAACTAGAGATGATTTTATCAAAGATGGAGAAAACCAGGAATCAGGACTCAGTTATTTCCAACAATTATGTGATTAATCATGTAATTCTTTTTAAATAAGTTAAGCTCAAATATTGCCAAAATATGATTTTATGTAAACAAGCAGAGGTAAATCACAAGCATGGGACATCAGAGGTTGTCAACCCAGCATGACCCATCAAACAAAAACACCACTACTGAATGAAAACCGTTTTTCTATTTCAAATCTATGCAATTTAATAAGTAAAGAATTATAAAGAAATTAAATTAAATTAGACTTACCACATAATATTGAGGGAAAAACCTCCTCCATCATCCCAGTAAATATACTTAGCTCATGGTGAAGAAAACTTGCTCAAAATACCCTTTCATTGCTCAAAAAGTTGATTACAAGATGAAATAATGGTGAACAGCTGAACCGGGACGTGTATAAGTGTTACAGGGACAGGGTTCAGCTGTTGCAAAAGATTTAAGCAGCAAAAAGAGGAAAAGGAAAGCGCAACAGGAGCGGGAACAATGGCAACAGGAACTGCAGCACATAAACCTGTTGCTTTGGCTTCTTCTTCCTTCACATGAAGAACCAGGAACTTGCCGGTGATAGGGTGCAGTTTCCGGCGACTCCAAAAACGATTCTCTAGGCTTCTGTCCTCTTTTTCATCGGCTTCTCTTGGTATTTATAGTTTATACAAACCCTAGGGAGAGTTTTAAACCTAATAGAACTCCCCAAAACTCTCCAAAATTCTCCCAAATCCGAATCAAAGAATGACTCATTTTTCCGTCCAAATTCACTCTGGGAGCCACTTTTTCCGCTAAAAACGTGTAGAATTGGTTGTGTGGGTCTTGTATGGATATCTTCTAACTTGTGGGACACTTAGAATCACAAATCAACACAAATATTACGTGAAAATAGTTCACAACAGCTTCTCACGGGATGAACCCGTGTTCCCGATGAGTTGGGACGATTCGACTCGCTGAGTTGGCCGATCCAACTCTTTCCGATCCTGGGGTGCCCCTTATCCAAGTTGGGGTGCCAATAACACTTTTTGGAGCCAATTTTTCCATAAATCTTTATTCTTATAATGTACCTACAAAAGCATAAAAACACGTAATAAGTGCAGAATCGAATAATAACTCAATAGAAATTAAGGTGCAAATTAGACACTAAAATGTGTCTATCAAGTAACCTATTTGTAGCAGTGATAGTCGAACATATTGATCTCATAAGTGGTAGCAGTTGTAGAAGAGTGAGAGAGTAGAGATTATGGAGAATATGTTGAAATCAGGCCCGTAATGTCAGGGAGACTTGAAGTTGCATTCCCACTCCTCTATTTACTCCTTCAACTTCCTACATGACTTAATTACTTTCCTATCGTGATATAGTTACACGACGTAATACACAAATCTCAAATGAAATTTAACCGAGAAAAGTGCACTTTTGGAGTAACATCAGGAAACAATTTAGGATACTTGGTCACGGAAAGGGGCATAGAGGTGGATCCATCTAAGATAAAGCCCATTTCGGAAAAGCTATCGCCTAAAATTCTTAAAGACTTGCAGCAGTTCAATGGTAGGTTAATTGCGTTGAGTAGGTTTATATCGAGATTATTAGACAGGTGTAAAGATTTTATCGATACTCTCAAGGTTCATATGGATGGAAGAATGTGAACACGCATTCCAAAAGATAAAAGATTATCTAGCAACAATCACTATTATACAAAAGGCAGAGCCTGAGAAAGTATTAACTCTTTGCTTATCTGCAACAGATAACAATGTGAGCGATGTTCTGGTTCGAAAAAACACAAAAACATTGCAGTTATCAGTAAAACACTTGACTCGGTCGAACGAAACTACACTAAAATGGAATATCTCATTCTAGCAGTGGTATTCGCTACGCAGAAGTTGTGTACTTATTTCCTAGTGTACCCAGTACGGGTACTCTCCAAGGATCCTATCATGCAAGTCCTCGAAAGTGTTGAATGAGTGGGTAAGGTAGCCAAATGGTATGTGCAAATAAAGCAAAATCCAAATCAGATTTGATCCAAGGAACACAAAAAATCCCAGGTCCTGACAGAAATCTTAGCAGATATCCCCTTGGAAGATGATGCTGGAGGAGCCGGAAGATATACCAGGATTAGAAGAGGAGGAGCCGGAAGATATTTTGGAAGTCCACCAACGAAGATGGAAGATATTCGTAGGTGGCTCCTCAAACAAGGATAGGGCAGCGATTGGAATACTTCTAACAACTCCAACGGGAGACCGCATAGTTCATGCATATATATTGGAATTTCCGGAGACCACAAATAATGTGGTAAAATATGAGGCCGTGGTACAGGACCTTCATATAAGCATTGAATTAGAGCTTACAGAAGTACGAATAACAAACGATTCACAACTAATAGTACGACAAATTTAGCTCAAGTACCAGACCGTAGACGAGACGTTATCATCATACTTAAAATAGTCCAATATTACTTAGTAGAAATCTAGAATGTCAAGTTCAGACATCTTAATCGAAAAGATAACAGACACGCTGACGCATTGGATTATATTGCTTCAATGCTAAGAGACAAAGATATGTGGGAAATCCATATTGGACGTATCTATCAACCATAAACGCAGAATATGGAGATATTAGCCATGGATTTGGTGCAGAAGGACGCCGGGAATGAAGTAGAAAAAGAATGGAGGATCCCAATTCACCAGTTTCTCAAATATGGTACCTTTGCCGCAGATATTAAACAAGCCAGAAAAATCCAAGCAAGGTCCGTTAACTACCATCCCATGAAGGAGGTGATGTACCGGATGTCCTTCATATGACTGTTGATGCAATGCCTATCCAGGGAGGAAGTCTGAAAAAACTAACGGATTTCCACTACAAAGACACAGGGAATCACAAATATTACTGGCCATTCATGTATCAGGATGCATTACACACGATGAATGCCAGAGATTCAAAAAAAATATTAAGGCACCAAATACGGCCCTAAATTCAGTGTTCATTCCATGGACATTTGTAAAAAGGGGAAATGACACAGTAGGACCGCTAATAGAGAGAATGGAAAAAATAAAGTACCTCATAGTGGCAATGGATTGTTTCACCAAGTGGGTGGAAGCAGCTGCGTTAGCAAACATAACGGATAAGGATGTTTATAAATTCATATTTGAAAATAAGATTTGGGATACCTTCCGCCATAATATCAGACAATGGAAAGAAGCTTCAATGCAAAAATATTGATTTGCTATTCAACGCATTCAACATCCATAAGAACAAGTCTACACCAATTTACCCGCAGAGTAACGGACAAGCGGAGGCAACCAACAAGACGATTGCTCTTAACCTAAAAAAGACATTGGATAAACAAAAAGGCAGATGGTGTGAGAAGCTGCATAATGTTCTATAGGTGTATTTCACCATACTAAGAGAAACCATGGGAGAATCACTATTTCTATTGAAATTTGGAATAGAGGCAGTTATCCTAACATAAGTCATCATTCCAACAACAAAAACTGAAGCTTGGAATAAAAATTTAACCTCATACCTAATATGTCTAAAATCGATGATCAAGAAAAACGCAGAAAAGTGACACTCCAAATAATGGTTAATTACCAGTGGATATTAGCAGGGAATATAGTAAGAGGGTCAACGATCATAACTTCACAGTTGGAGAATATGTGTTGCGCACAATCATGAAGTATCAAAAGGTCCAAGCATAGAGAAAGTTAGGTCCCACCTGGGATAGACCTGTTTTAGGGTGAAAAACAAATTTACTAAAAAGAGTACCTTTTGTAGGTTCGAAATATCAAAATTGCACAAGGCGAGCCTAAACATAGAAATGGACGTTCACATCTTGCTTCGGTCACAAAGGTGGAGACGAATTGTTGATCTTAGGGGAGGGAAGCAGAAAAGGTTGAGAAATCACAGTATGATGAAAATGGTGGTATATAGTTACTGAACTATCATGAAGACTGGATTTATGACTATAAATCTGATTATCTTTGGGATAGATCTCTTTTTCTTTCCGAATAGATGAATCCATCTATTTGTAGTCTTGTAGTGGACACACTGATTTTTCGTAAGTTGTGGAAGTTGTGAAGAGATTGAGAAGTGATGATCGTGGAGATTGTGGTGGAATCATGTATGCTATGTCAGGAAGACTGTATGACCACTACTCCCTCATCCTCTCAACCACTCTTAACCGTCCCACTACTTATTACATTCTCGTAATGGATGTGTTGCCACATTGTACCTTGTTTTAAACCGCTAGACCAATACCGCAATGAAAATCCCCTAGGTGATGTATTTGATATCTCGTAGAAAATAGTGGAGTCATGGACTAATACTATTTTGGTTAAGTCAGGACAATAACCTTCTAAATTAGTGAAACAACTTGCTCAATTCACTAAGTGACTAAGTAGACTGATTAGTGTCGGGTCTAGTGAAAATAATAAGTTAGTAGTTGTGCGCAATCAGGATCTGTGAATAACAAAAGTTTGGAAGTGTTTGAAGTCAAAGATTGGTAGAAGTCATCAATGACTGGACATAAAATGATTAATATGACCTCGAGAGCTAGAATAGGGTTGGTGCTGGCATTAGGCCAGCGCTACAAGTTTGCTGGCGCAAGCTCAAGGATAACACCATGGGTTGGTTGGCGCTGGCACTAGACCAACGTCATGGGCTGTAACGCGTCCCTGAGGATCTGCACTATAGAAGCTGGCGTTAGTTTGAATCTAAGACCGTAAGAACTCTGGCTCTGGCACTAGGCCAGCGCCATGGCCAAGACGCGTCCCTGAGGGATGATATCCCATGAGTTACGCGTCCTCAGGGACGAGGAGGGGTTGGCGCTAGCTTTGAGCTAGCGTCGTGAAGGATCTAGCGCCGGCACTAGGCTAGCGCCAAAGGGCATA
This sequence comes from Papaver californicum, assembly GCA_023531435.1. NCBI lineage: Eukaryota > Viridiplantae > Streptophyta > Magnoliopsida > Ranunculales > Papaveraceae > Papaver > Papaver californicum. Next base: position 9,533,264 of record JAJJMC010014301.1, on the reverse strand, counting down.
ACGCATCCTTGATGGAAGGCGCTGTAGAATTGGCGCGTCCCCAAGGACGGAAGGAGTTAGAGAAGCTTCCTTGGGGATTAAAGCTTGGTTGTTTGCGCGTCTTTGAGGAGCGTGTGGTTCTAGGCGACGACCTTCCTTGAGAAACAGAGATAGGTTAGACCTAGGAGATAACCATTTGTAAGTTCCACTATGTTTACAGTAGTATACCCATGTTGTTCAGATTAGAACTTGAATATCAAAGTGTTACAGAACAAGTTCAAGGAATTCAGTCGTGGAAGTTCTGTGACTTATTAAGACTAGTTCGATACTGCATAAATATTTAGGCATATTTAAAGAGGTTACGGGATCAGTATAGAACACATGTTGCTATTTGAGAGACTCTATTCTTAATTCTTTTGTAGAATATGTGCAAAAGTACATGACTCGTTTTTTATACGAATTCAGAAATATATGCGAATATATCTATGTCTTCTGCTGATGGACATAGGGCGATTTTACGATTTTATCCCTTGTCAAAAATCTACCATCAACATTAAGTCCCTTGCTTAGTAAGGAATAGTAATGTTTCACAGTAAGCACTATATGGTGACAATACATATATTTCTAACAAGCATGTAAAGTCAGAAGTTTGAGAATAGAAGAAGATATACTTAGATTTTGTCTCTTGGGGCTAAGATAGACACCCCTTAACATTAACCCTAGCTGGAGTTAGTAGATGCCAGTATTGACGCCATGAGGGATTAATTTGTGAATAACATCCTTTCCATTCTTTTTTTTGTGGTAACCCTAACTTTGATATTTCCAGTGAGAGAATCACCATTCCTCGAGTACACTATTGGTAAAGAGCGATGCTTCCTCGAGTATGTTGTTGGAATCTAGAGAGTGAGACCTGTTCCTCGAAGTATCGATGCTAGTGAGGACTTGTTATTGATACTCGAAGTCACCCTGCTAGCGAGAGAGCTAAGCATATCTCTTAAGTTCATGTTGTTGGTGGCGAGAGAACTGAGCCTGCTTCCTCGAGTATTTTATTGGAATATAAAGAGTGAGACAATCTCTTCAAAATCACACTGCTTGTGAGGATCTGTGCTTGCTCATCGAAGTCACGTTTCTAGCGAAAGAGATTCAACCTTTAAGTCCCTTAGCTTTTGTTTCACGGGACTAAGATGGACATTCCTTAGCATAACCCTAGCTGGAGTTAACAGATGTCAGTATTGATGCCATGAGACTTGGCCATGAGTAACCAATAAACGTTGAGCAGAGATCCATGGGTTGGCTGTGATAGTATCCTCCATGTATCTTTTCATCCTTGTCTTTGTCAATGGTACCCTTTTCGTTGACAGCAAGGTTGGAATTTTCTTAGTTCTGTCATCATCGTCAACAACTTCAATGGTCGGCTCCGGAATCTCAATTGTTGACTGTGCCGAGATCCAATCTCTTCGGAAGGATTCTTCGTTGAATTCTCGAAAATTCAAAATTTAGGGTTTCGTCTTCATCTATTTAAGCGAATAGATTATTGTTATCTTTTTTATCTTCTCAATCTCATCATCCTAGTAGCTTTAGAATACTACCATCTCGTATATTATCATGTTCGATGATAGTGGTTCAGACCAGGATGATTCTCTCGTCAAGCAGTTCATGGATACCAGTCCAATAAGAACGACCTTGCTCCTTTACAAAAAATTTAATGATAGATGATTGACAGTGCTGATGGTGATTATGTTTTAAGCATCCCAAGTAAAGAAAATACCGTATAAGATGAGAACCAGGACTGATAGAGATTGTAAAACTTACTTTTTTTCGTGCTTCAAATATCACTGGATCCACTCAACCTATCTCGGTAAGTATTATTTATCCATTTTTTCTAATTTTAAAACTTACTCAGGAAAGTATCATTAGGCTATGTTTATCCTGATGGTGTAGCATGAAATGAAGATCATGGATACGTACAGGGGAAAGAGGAAAGCTGGAAAGTCGGTTCTAGCTGAAAATGATAACAATGTTGATGTTGAGACTGAAAATTCTTATGGACCATCATCCAATCCTGCGAGTGCCGATCTTGGCCTCACGATTCATGCTTACCCCCATTGTTGGACTTCTCTTTGAAATGCACATGGGATCCTTGTCTCGAAACCGTCATGTTGTGGGAGGTTTTGTAATACCCAAATATTAAACGTCACTATACACCAAGATTTAAAAGAGATATGGCCACATTGATACCACAAAGATGGTAAAAGGTTTCTCCCCTTTTCTGGTGGCAATGGTCCTCGGTCTTCTCCGCATATTTGAAAAGATGAACGAAGCATCACTTCGTGAAGTCACGAACCGAGAGATGCAGAAGTGGGATGAGATATTGACCAATTGTGAAGTCTTGAAGTCAATATGAGATGGCTTCATCAATATCTGGAAATTATTAAGGCGGATCATGCGACCATCATAAATGACGTAATCCCATCTTCAAGGGCCATATTGGAGGAAGATAAGGCTTTGTTGAAACAGTCAGCAAGAGTTGAGAAGTCGATTCAAGACTTGAAAGAGAACATAAAGGTTCCAAGAGAGAATGAAGATGTTATATAAATGGAGTTATCCGTTACTTGATGGTTTGCTCTAGGCTAGAGAATTATTTCTGTCTTAAATGAGTGAAGCTCAAAGAAAGGAATGAACTTGAACGTTTTTTTTTTTGAATTGATGTAGTAGGTTTTGAATTTTTGAATTTTACTATACATGAAATTAGAAAGAAGATACCGACGTGTTTTCAGGAATAATATGCTTTGAGCCATTTTTCATTGATTACCTTTCCCACAGGTGCTCCTCTCATATCAACAATCTTGTAGTATCCTCTAAATGCTGCTTTAGAAATCACGTAAGGACCTTCTCATTATTGAGACATGTCTTGGTGGATATGCTTGGCTGCCTTGAGCACCAGTTATCCTACCTGAAATGCTCTGCGCTTCACTGCCTGGTTGTACTCATTGGGAATTCTTTGTTGATAGGCTTTTATATGTCTCTCTTCCATGGCTTGTCTAGATTCGATAAGGTCTAACTATGCGATCCGCGGATTAGGGATCTCAGCTTCATCCCAGTGAACCCCATTTTTTGTTTCCATTCTGGTGGATGGAACCTTGATCTCTACTAGGAGAATAGCGCCGGCTCCGTAGACAAAATAATATGGTGAGGTCACAATTGAACTCTTTAGTACGATCCTGTAAGCCCAAAGTGCCATGAGTAGTTATTCATGCCATGACCTAGGACTGTCATACACTGTACGGATGAGGATTCAAATCAGCGTCTTATTGGTACTTTCAACTTTTCCACTCCTTTGAGGATAGTAAAGAGTGGAGAAGACCTGTCTGACGCTGTATTCTTGAAGTAATTACCTTATATCTTTATTAGCAAAGTGAGTACCATTGTCAGTGATAATGTGCTTTGGGACTCCGAACATGTATATGATGTATTCTTTGATGAAGGTTGTTATAATCGTCCATGTCGTGCTTCTGAGAGGGATAGCTTCAACCCACTTAGTGAAATATTTTATAGATGTGATTATGTGTTCGTGTTGCTTTGAATAGGATGGATTGATTTTACCGATAATATCTAGTCCCAATATATAGAAAGGCCAATGGCTACTTACAGAGTGAATAGGAAGGCATGGAGTATAGATGAGATTTCCATGGATCTGGCATTGGTGGCATCTTTGGACGAATGCAGTCGCGTCATCCTCCATGGTTGGCCAGTAATACTCAATGATTTGGAGAAATAATATTCTCTTTCCCCGGTGTTCTCCTTCGTGGGTCTCTTTCAGTATGATAGGAATTTGAGATCCAGCTAGATATCGTAGAAAATCTTTCCCAAATCTTTTACGGTATAAGATTTCTTCATGAAAACTGAACCTCTTATCTTTTTGTTTTAGTTTGACTGTTTCTCGCGTCTCTGGTGGTAGTACATCGTCTTACATATATTTGATGTGAGGTTCCCTCTAGTTCCGGGCATGGTGGATCATCAAGGCTTTTGGCTGATATCGCGGCGCTTGGCATTTGTAGCAAGATCCTTATAGTGCTCGAGAGTTTCCATTGTAGGCCAATAATATCAGAGGCGTTTGAGGCGTCGGTAGAGAGTCACCACTAGTGTTTGTCCATATACATCGTTGTAGATAAGGTTGAGTTGTTGTTGCGCCTCTTCATCACCGAGCCATCTTGAAAGAGATTTTATGAGTTTATGTGATTTAACACTCCATGAAGTAGAAAGAAGTTATTCAAATCTTTGAGGATGATTTTCCTTTGAGGAAGTGAACTACTGAGCTCATCAATAATCGGTGTCCACCAATCAGTGGTTTGAGTATGCACAGATTGATCTAACCAGGTTGATGATATAGTACGCCTATGTACCGTTAAGGCTTTCTCCACTCCCTCGAATGGAAGCTTAGAGGCGTATGTTGTTGTTGTATCCAACATGGATTATTACTTCTTCGGAAAATGGGTTAATAATTTATGGGCTTCTTCCTTATGAGGATATATAGCTACCTCTTTAATCAAGTAGACTTCATTCATCTGGTTGACCTATAATTTTGAATCTCCCTTTATTTCTAGGTGTGTTTCTCATGCTTTCTTATCGAGTGAAATACCTAACGACAAGGCTTCAAACTCTACCAAATAATTGGTGCACTTGAAGTCGAGTTTGAACAAATATGAGATCGTTTCCGGCTGGGGACACCAGGACCACACTGGCTCCTCCATAATGTCGTTGGGAGTGGCAGAACCATCAAAGTATAACAACCTCGTCTCCTTCTTGATGATGGAGATCTCGGGAAATTCTCCAGGTATGTCTTCATACAGTGCGGTAGTGTGTTCGCCTGGGAAAGCTGCTAATATATCTGCTACTTCCTGGACTTTGAATGCTTTTGGGGAGACATATGCTACATCGAGTTTCAACATTTGAAGTAACCACCTGGCAGGTCTGTCAATTAGCGCCGGTTTTGAGAGAAAGAATCTGATAGGGTCGACTTTGGAAATTAGTACCACTCTGTTTGATAATAGATAGCGCCAAAACTTATGTATAGCATGAACTAACTATAGGCACGCTATTTTTTCTTTTATGACTGTGTTTGGAGGTAGGTATTTGAACCATATCAATGCATCATCCTACAAGCTTGAAGAGAAAAATTTAGCCATAATTAGGGTATTCTCGAGATGTCATGCCATCATATGCTTTTAATAGAAGATGTGTTCATTTGGACTGCGTCTTCTTTAAAGTGAAAAATGATGGTAAATGAAATTTTCAGGTAGCTTGTATTTTATAATTTTATTTAATAATAGTTTATTTCGGAATATGAATCTATGATCACTCTTTGGCTTGACGATTGGAATTTTGATTTTTTTCCTCTTTCTCTTTAAGTCTCATTTCCAATATTATCTCAATTGATTCTCTTGTTGAGCTAACGGAAGTTATTTGTTCTGGTTTTGAAATGACATGCCTTGGTGGAGCTCCATGTTGACTAGAAAAGTATATATATGGAGGTCGTGACTGGTCTTGCATGTGGTTTCTAGTTTCTGTAAATATGGGATATTCAGACAAAATGATTCTGTAAATTAGGTGGTCGAATTTTTGGATTCGGTAATATTGATTGAGATAATATTAATTGATATGATATTTGTTGATAATCATTTGGTTGAAATATCTTAATTGAGGTATTGCTGGAATTTCTAGTCGATTAAGTTTTTCAGTTAACATTGTTATTGATCTGAGAAATTCATCTAGCATTTTTTGAGGGATGTTGATTGTTGTATGTGGATCATTGAATGTTCATAGTTGTGTTGTTGGTGGATATCTATATGTTTCTTTGTTCCTCGCAGATGATGTCCACCCAATCACAATGCCTTGTGGGTGTCCATCTGGTCCCAAGACTGCCACAGATGGGGTTACGACTGTTACTGTTGTTGGGATCTGGCTTGATGATGGAGTTGTAGTTTAATTTGGCATAATTTTGACTACTGTATTAGTTGTACTTGCAGCATTTGATTTATCCATATGTGTTGTTGTTATGTGCGTACTACATTGTTTTGAGATGGTCATAGATTTCTCATCTCTGTGCCCACAGCTGAAACAGTTGGCTCGATGAACCTTCTTTGCGTTATCTTCACAAAAAATTTTTTTGTCCATTATATAGATTTAAAGTACGCACACACACACACACATATATATATATAATATCCTTATTGATTTACTTTCAGTTTTCTTTAGGCCTCCACCTATTTGGAATAGTTTATACTAGCTGCGATACAAGTATATAATTTCTGAAAATCTCATTAGCACTTAATAATCCTATCAATAGATGTTATTGAAACATGATTTTTCATATTATGTCAAGGTTTGGATAATTTTAAAGAAGTAATGATGACGATATTACATATTGAGCTTATCTATGCTGAAATATGTATGATCTGCATGGATGAAATTATGCAATAGATTGAAAAATGTTGGTTTATCAAGATTACCAACAAAGTAAAGCTTACAATTAATTTGATTAGTGGAATAAATATATAATATTATTAGGTAACTATAGATCTAGCTATTCATGTAAGTTAAATATCAAAATTCCCGACCTATGATCTGATGAATCCATCAACTCATTTCTCTATTTTCGGTGAAGAGGGAGGAATGAAAGCAAGATCTAATTCCCGTTGGAGGTCTTTTTTATCATCAAAGAAATACAAGAATTTTAATTAATTCATAGTTGCCGAAAATCAGATTCGTTACAGCAAAATCAAGATTTTACAAAATCATATATGAACTTGATTTTTTTCTTGATATTGAAATCTATAAATCGTTTATCTATAATTGATTGTAGTCATGCATATAATACCATCAAGATTATTAGATTAAATCAAGATATACTTCAAATTTATGCAAAACTTCCCTAAAGTAGGTGACAGACTGTTTTTCCGTCATGATTACTGTAATTATTGATCAATTTGAGCAATCACATTGTTGCTCCATCATCATCTATTTGAATCATCGCTGAGTCAACGTATTATAATCATGAAAACATAACATAACATATCATATCTGAATTCTATAAAGCTGAAAATTTTAAAATCATTAAAATCTTCATAATAATTATAAAATTATGTTAGTAAGCTGCTTTTGAGTTGAATTTACTCTTTGAAAACTTGCATTATTATGTATCGAATACGGAAAACTCAGAATTCGTTATCATAACATTCGAACCATGTAAAATCAAAAAATGACTTCATCAGAAGTGATTTTCAAAAATGGAATGATTAATTGATGTTAGAAAATACTTCCTATGTCCCACTAATAGATGGCATAGTTTAAGATTGCACAATTCTTAATGCAAGGAAGAAAGAGAAGTATTTTTAAGTATTTTTTCTAATTATGCCCTTATGGATAATAATTAGGAAATAATATATATCCCAAACTATACCACGGATATTCGTAAACTTATACAATTGAATAACATTTTAAAATACATATGTAATGAATATAAACTTGGCTATCAAATTATACATATTTCTTATACTAATAATAATCAATTAAAAGGGTTATTTTAGAAATATACCCTAGTTTAATGATATATGTCACCTATTAGTAAGACAAAATTTAAAAATGAATAGATCATCTATTAGTGGGACGGAGGGAGTATGATTTTAACATGGAAAATAGGTTCAAATCATAGATCCAAAGTTGTTTATAACGCCAATGAAGGTGTGGTAATTTGCTGGTCGGGAATCGTGCCTTCATAATATTCAGATTTCGGTTGAGATTTAAATTTACTTGGATAATTTACAATTACTTTGTAATTGTTTAGAATGTAGAACCTTAAACTAGGGTTTATGTACACTTTAATGGAGTTTTCTGGAAGGAGTAGAGGAGAAGAAAACAATTAAGATAGAGAAACTACACATTAAGTGTATTGATGGAATGAATTACGATTTACAAAATGAGTCTTACTGGTTATATATACAGGAGATGATCCATATTTTTTTTGTGATCAGTGGGGACCAATTACGTATCGTGTATCAATAGGACCCAAAATATCACTTTTACATTTCCCGCCTCATAGCTGGAGACGTCGGATCTTCACTCTTGTATATTCTAGCTCTTTAGATACTTCTCATGTCTACTCACAGATAATTCAACTTCTTTCAACTTCGAAGTCCAGGTCCTAGATGTTCAGTCAGCTCTTCGTTCCAGGTGTTTTGCTCTTCATCTCCCATATATATAATCTCGAAAGCTATAAACATGTTCATATAATTCGAGATGTTATCACGCGGCCTTAGTTGTTATCACGTGATTCAGGCGGTTAGAGATCTCGACTCTAGATTTCTTCACAGCTTCCAGCTACTAGCACTGATGGCTTACAACTACGGGTAGATGTGATATTTTATCATCTACAGTCGCTAAATTTTTTAGGGTAAAATATAGTAAGGAGAATAGTCCAAGACACATCAAGTACTATCTCTTTTTCCCAAAGGAGAGAAAGTCAGTAGATCCATCACAAGTATTATTTCCTTTCCTTTTATATCCATGTCACTCTCTTGCATAAGGCTGACACATGTCCTTTACTTCCCTTTATTACCAAAATCGTCAACTTATTTCTCCGAAGCTTCCTTTGAATCCCTAATCAACAATATCTTACTTTCTCTTTAACACCTTTTTTTTTTCATTTTTTCCTTTGGATGTTGGATTTGGGTCGAGCCAAGTCCATAAGTCCCCAATCCTTTCATGGACTTGGGCTTACAAAACCAATAATGACCTTTGGGTTTTAATAATGGATTTTCATGTATCAACACCATACATTTTCTATAACGAATTTTATAAAAAAAATTGGTATGTTTTGAACTAATCATGTTCTTTGCAGACCTGATGGGAAAGTGTTTGTACCTAAAAATTTCTCACAGGCAAAACAATTTACTGTTGAAGTACTTTTTGTAGGTTCGAGAATCAAAATCGTACAAAACAGATCCAAACAAGTAGGATGTCTGTATTTGTTCTGCTTCGGTTACAAAGATATGAGATGGGTTGATCTTAGGGGAGGGAAGCAAAGGAAGTTGAAAGAATTGTGTGTGTAGAATTGTGTGTTGTGCTGGAAAAATAACAGAGCTTGAGAATGATTTCATATCTCTTCTCCGTATGTTGCTTGTTTCTTGTTGTTCTGTTTTGAAATTGGCTAAACAGCCTATTTATAATGTTTTGACACCACACATTTTTCTTGTAAAGTAATGGTAGTTGTGGGGATATGGAGAAGTGGAGGTTGTTGGAATAACCGTCCATTTTGTCTCTGGGAAGTTTCTGGAAACTTCTTAGACCATGACTCCAATATCTCTTCAACCGCTCCAACTTACCATTTACTCTATAACTTTCTTGTCATGGGGTAGTTCTACACCCATGTTGTTGTAAACCGCCAGACCAAAACCCCATGTTTTACCCCCCATGTAATATGGTTTTGATGTCTCATAAGAGTTGCTGGTGTCATGGCTTCAAAGCCATAAGCCTTGTTGTGAAATAATATTTCTAGTAGACCTTATGCTAATATTTTCGTAGTAATGGCTTAAGTAATAATACTAGCTTGAGCGAATAGTGCTAGCTTGAGAGAAAGAATAACCCAGCAGAAGCGTGGTGCAGTAGAAAATGAGCATGGGACCCAGTAGTAATGGAGCGTGGTGCGTATCAATGGAGCATGTGCCCAACAATGGTCGCGGAAACAACAATGGTCGCGGCAGTGGAGCATGGGACCAGCAATGGTTGCCGCAGTGGAGTGTGGTCCCAGCAATGGTTGCGGCAGTGGATTGTGGGCCCAACAATGGTCGCGGCAGCAGCAGTGGTGTGGAGGCAGCGATTTTGTCGTCAGACACAAAGATGACCGTCAGTTGTGAACTCTAAGATGAGTGTGGAGGCATTGCTGCCGATAAAACACTAAGATAAGTGTGGAGGCAATGATTCTTCCGTCAGATACAAAGATAAGTGTTAGCCATGAACACTAAGATAAGTGTTGAGGCAATGATTCCTCCATTATACACGAAGATGAGTGTTAGCCGTGAACACTAAGCATTGACGTTTAAGGAATTATATTCATGGAAGTTCTGCGACTTGAAGCGACTTCATTTGTGACATGAGGTGTTTAACTTCTATGCAGTGCATATAAAACATATTCAAGAGATTCAGCCGTGGAAGTTTACAACTTGAGATAATGTTCGATGCGGCTCTGCAATTAGATGGTATGCATCTAATTAGCAATCTCTATTCATGAATGATATTTATCCATTCTGATCGTTCATAATTTTATATTTAAATGGTATACATCTAATTTAGCGATCTTTGTTCAGATATGGCATAACCTCCTCTATTCTGATTGTTCGTAATTTTGTATAATCAACGTATTCCGATTAATACAAATAGTTTACGTGGATGCACATGAAATAACAAGGGTTTAGCCGGATAAAGCCCTAAAATTTCTACGGGTGTATACATATGCAAAAGATATGTGGAACGAGTATAAGGAATTCAGTCGTGGAATTATTTCTACTTATAACTAGTTCAATATTATGTATAGTCAGAGATCATCTGGACATGAAAAGCAACCGTCACCAGTGACATTCTGAAGATATTATCGCTCTATAATAGTGGTCAATCCATATAGGAGCTTGAGATTTGTTTATAAAAAGTTGTATAGGCAAGTCAACACTATTCAGTTGAAATAAATGTTGACATAAGATAATTTTGGCATTTCTCTTGCGGAATGTAGCACCAAAGATACTCAAATTTTCTCCACACTAGCGAACATCCTTCTAGGAGCTTGAGATTTGTTTATACAAAGCTGTATAGGAAAGTCAACACTATACGGTTGAAATGAATGTTAACATAAAAATTTGAGCCTCTGTTTTGAAATTCTCTGCAGAATTATGAGATTTAATATCTCTGAGACCCGGGTTAGAAACGCAGTGTTTTACTATTTTAGATGAAAATAAAATAATAAGGTTTTGTTGTTAGATATTACCAGAGATATTACAGTAGGTTTGAACTCTAAATATCGTCACGTTGATGGATATGGTCGTCCAAGCAAGGGAGGAGGCCACGGCTTGGCAGACAAGCAAAGGGTCTTGACTTGGATGGAAAAGTGAGAGGTTGTATATGGACGGACAAGTGAGAGACCATCTCCTTGTCGGAATTGGTAATTCCAATGAATAAATGCTTCTATTCTTTTCTTTGCTAGCATCGTCTGCTCTTGGGGGGATGAATTTGACTCCATTGTTTGTCTCCAATTGGTAGTCTTATGTTGTTGGAGCAGATATAACCAGTGGTGTATCCCCATTCTTGTGAGTGGGAGTTCTTGTTGCTACTACCGTTGTTGATCAAATACTCTGGTCGAAGGAGGTGACTGCGTTAAAACTGAAGAAGCCTTTAGTCCCCAGGTGTAGCTACTTTGGACAGCTACTAGACGAGGGATGATTTGATAGTATCGCCATGAGTCCATTCCTCTAGGGTCTGATCATGTGAGGGAAGCCATGAGGGTTGATATCTCCTATTGTTGTTGTTGTCTTTGCGCGCCAAGGATGGAGCAAGAATTGAATTGAAGTTGGAGCCCTCGTTGGTGTCTGGGATGTTGAGTCACAACTGGGATGTTCTTGTGAGCATTGACCGAATGAAAAATTGTGTCTTATCCTGACCCTTTGGCTCATAATATTGGTTTTCCCTTCTAGATGTGACGATTGTATGTTTGGAACGCTTACATGGGCGAAGTCTGGTCATATTAAGGGCAGAGAGGATGAGCTAAAAGGTGTCCTGTTTCCGATGTGGTGCTACGGGTGTCTTCGAATACTATGTTCCCGAAGGCGTCTCTTGAGTTATTATTTATGAATCCTTGATTGTCATAGGGGATGTGCTGCAGTGAGCAGTCCCCTGTCATACTTCTCTTTGGTTACTGAAATCACATTTTATGGAGTAGACTTGGGATGCGTCTCAGTCTCGTCAGGAGTTGCAGGTGTTTACCAGATCTGACGACGTAGTCATAGTGGGGTGAAGATATAGTGTCTTTGGAGAATGGAGGACTTTGTCAAAGTTATGACTCTTTGGTTGATCGTCTCTTCTATGGGGAGATCGTGTAAACCTTCAATCTCGAGAGTAGCTAAATTGATTCCTCGGATGCAACTGTTGAAGATGATGATGGTGTCATTGCGTAGGATGCCAATGTGATGAAAAATGCACCAATTGAGTACCTGAATGTTGGAGTTGATTTTGACTTTAAGTTTGACATGATCCGACTTTTGGAGAAAGATGATAAAGATAAGCTTGGTGTTGGATGGCTTCGTCTTCATATGAAATCCATTCAGGAGAACTTTAAGGAAGTAGGTGCGCCTTCGGCTTGGGGCGATTACCAAGGCTAGAGATGACGCTGAAAGACTATCCTGAGAGTTGAGGCTTGCAATTGAAGCCCCTTGCACAGGTAGAGAGAGTATATGTTGATGGTGCTGGACCAGTCTCCAAAGATTTTTTAAATAGTAGGTTTTGAGGTTTTTTATGTGTTTCTGAGATACCCAAATTTTCTGTGATTTTATTTTGGGATTTTGAGAAGGTAGATTTTTAATGATTTACAAGGATTTTCTATAGAGATAAATAATACTTTGTTCAATTAAGTAAATTGAAATCCTAAGTATGAATACAAAGCACTGCAAACATTTTGAAGGAATTGCAAATGTTGCGTAAAAGCATAGAAATATTGCTAGGGGTGGTAAAATGTTTTAAGCCTTGAAAGCCTTGTCAAGGGTGGTAAAGTGTTTAAGCCTTGACAGTTTTAAGCCACTTGCCATGAATGACTACCCCTGTTGGCTTATCAGTATTGATAAGTTTTTAATATCCATCTAATATAGTTTTAATGATTGTCTATGGCTTTTCTCTAGGAGAGGCAGTAGTGTCTCTGATTTGGAAAGGGTTGGATTTCGATATCTCAGGTTGATGACATATTTTAAGGATGACCAGGTTATTGGTTTTAATAGTCTCAGTAGAGACGAACCCTATCCATTTGACAAACTTTTAAAAAGGATCAGCTTCCCATTCATAGCATCAAGGCACGGTGAGGTTGATACTCGATTCGAGTCCCCAAGCCTTGATGGGACGTGGGAAATTGGTTGTAAAGAGAGTTGTTGAACAAGAATTACTTGTAGGCGAAATACACTGGCATACGACATCACCTCTCCTCTATGCAATTGTTTAGCATCCAAATCTGTTGTTTGGTGGTGTTCTGGAGGTGAACAATCTTTAGGGTCTACTGGCATGTTGGCTCCTACAGGTGGGTCCCTCGGTGACGATTTCTTCATAGGTGCGTCGAGCCTTGCCTTGTTGTTGTTGATTAACGGACATCCCAGAACCATATCATTGTCTGGATCTATATGATTGTTGCTGGTGAATTGGTAACGGACACTCTTGACCACAAAATGGTAGTGGTAGTGGTCTATCTAGATATTTATGAATGATGAAGTTTGATCATTGTATCTCTGGTAGCTTTCTTTGAATGGGGATCTCATCATCGCATCGAATATTGATTCTGAATGTGCTGACATTGGTAGCATCAGGAATGTTGATTGGATCCATCTTTCTTTTCATGATGTGTATACCCATACGTGACTTCATGAAGAATTTCGACGATTTTCGTCGTCAATAAAATTCAGATTCAGGTCTTCTTGCCGTAAATGGATGTAAAATATTCGTCCGAAGTCGGAATAAGGTGATTGGCCTCTCATTCTTTATATAAGAGGAAGAGATAACTTCTACAAAAAAAAATTCTAGATTTGGTGTCTGTTTGCTAGGTGAAAAAGACCTGACACCGAGAGTCTAGAAATTTTCGGGCAGAATTCTGTAGGTCTTCAGCTGTCGTGTAGTCGACCGTTTTGTATGCCTTTATTAGCTCGCTCCTACGATTGGTATGATATTTTAAAATGTTATAGTAGAAATACATATGAATAATTTGGTATATAAATAACCCCTAAATTCCTTACCAATTAGCGCCAGTTTTAGTTCTTCTGGAGGGTAGTGGAAAAACGTTTTTGACGGCCTTTTTGCAAAACGACCCATATCTCTTTTAAACCATATGCCATGACCCAAAAAAAAATTTAATGAATGTTTAGGTTGCTAATAGACATATTTTATGAATTCCATGATTTTTTCTTCAATTCCTCGTGCTCGAGACATTTTAACTTATAATATCTATAATATCTCTGTATTTAGGGGGTGGGGGAATGAACCAAAGCAGTGAGATGAATTTGCAGGTGAAGGATTGGAGATTACCATGAGTCGTGACGCTGGTGATGTGTCTTTTCCAACTCAAAATCATGAGCAAGCTCCCCCTGACGCGATTATTGAAGAAGGCACTCCGAGTGGTATTATTGTACAGAACACTGGTATGATGAAAGTTGTTCATGGCATTTCCAGTAGTATTGTTTGAAAGAATAGTGTTGGTATTTTTGCTGAAAGCATTCTGAGAAATGGAGCACCAGAATTAAGATTGGTTGTTGAACCTGAATTGAGTTTGATAATTGAACTAGATCTAAGATCCACCATTCCTCTTTTGAGATAATTGAATAATTGAATTTGTATCCGAGAGGTTGATCTCCCGTTATGGTTGCAAATTGTTTGTACCTAAATTGCTCATATGCAAAACAATATACTGTTGAAGTACTTTTCTTAGGTTCGAGGATAAAAATCATACAAAAAAAATCCAAACAAGTAGGATGTCTATATTTGTTCTGCTTCGATTACAAAGAGAGAAAATGGGATGATCTTAGTGGAGGGAAGCAAAGGAAGTTGAAGGAATTATGTGTGTAGAATTATGTGTTGTGGTGGAAAAATAGCAGAGCTTGAGAATAATTTTGTATCTCTTCTCCCTCTGTTGCTTGTTTCTTGTTGTTCTGTTTTGAAATTGGCTAAGAAGCATATTTATAATGTTTTGAGACCACACACTTTCCTTGTAAAATAGTGGTAGTTGTGGGGATATGGAGAAGTGGAGGTGGTGGGAATAACCGTCCACTTTGTCTCTGGGAAGTTTCTGGAAAATTCTTAGACTATGACTCTAGTATCTCTTCAACCGCTCCAACTTACCACTTACTCTATAACTTTCTTGTCATCGGGTAGTGCTACACCCATGTTGTTGTAAACCGCCATACCAAAACCCCATGTTTCATCCCCCGTGTAATATGGTTTTGATGTCTCGTAAGAGTTGGTGGGGTCATGACTTCAAAGCCATGAGCCTTGTTGTGAAATAATATTTATAGTAGACTTTATGCTAATTTTGTCGTAGTAATGGCTTAAGTAAGAGTACTAGCTTGAGCGAAAGAATGACGCGGCAGAAGCGTGGCGTGGTAGCAAATGAGCGTGGGACCCAGCAACAATGGAGCGTGGGCCGAGCAATGGTCGCGGCAGAAGCAATAGTTTCGGCAGCAGCGATGGTCGCGGCAGCAACAATAGTTGAGGCAGCAGCGATGGTCGTGGTAATATAGTGTGGGCCAAACAATGGTCGCGGCAGTGGAGCGTAGGCCCAGCAATAGTGACGGTATCAACAATGGTTGTGGCAGTGGAGCGTGGGCCCAACAATGGTCGCAGCAGCAACAATGGGTGCGGCAGTAGCGCTTCGTGGCTTTTGTTGCTTTAGCTTTTTGGTTGAATTTATTGCTTTGACACATTTGTGTTAGAAGCGTGGCTAGGGCTTACTTAAGCTTGTACTTGTTGTTGTCAGGGCTATTGCCTATATGTTATGATTTATTGGCATTGACTAATGCCATGACCGTGACTATGGCTTTTTTAGGGTTTCTCAGTCTTGTGATATTTAATTGTTGGCTTTTGTGCAGTGCATTTAGAATATACTCAAGAGATTCAGCCGTGGAAGTTTACAATCTTGAAATTATGCTTGATGCGACTCTGCAATTAGGTGATATGATGCATTTAGTTGAACATTTATTCGAGAATATTGTAAAATCCTCGAATGACCATTGTCCCCTTTCCGCTCGACTTTTTGGTAAAATGACTATTATTCCCCTGGTCCAAAACTTGATGAATATGAATTTTCACATATAATTGCAGAATGACCATTATGCCCCTTGATGTGTAAATTACAATTTTACCCCCAGTCTTAAAAATTACCCAAATTGACAGTTTTTCCCTTTGTCAAAAACCCATCATCAACAGGAAGACACTGAATACTATCTTGACTGGCCAAGATCAATGGTTAACAAGATCCATTAAAATCCAACTGCCTAATACAAATCATGGCCTTTGTATTTGGAACATTACAACAAAATTTAGTGGTTGGTTCTTTTCTATTCTGTGTGGTACATGTTTTGACTGGTGAAATGATTTTTATTGATTATATAGGGAAGAGACATAAGAAGAGTTTGATAATGAGCGGATTATGACGGCTTCAAAGTACAACCTACGTGCTAATAAACATATTGTTGGATTATACAACATTAAAAATATTGGGTTCCAGCTTTTTTTTGGGGATTTTTTTTTAAGAGAGAGAATGACAACCATTAGACGTTTGAAAATCATTAGTGCATTTGTTAAGCAATTTATTTATTCAAACACAACCTTAGGCCAATTTCTAGAACAGGTTAGTACAAATTTTTCATTTAATCAATGTTTCCACAAACTTTTGTTTATTTACTCGTCTTCTTGAATGCCTACTTTCCATGTAAAACAATTTGTAGTGTAATATTTAGATGGATATTGCTATACAAGACATGTTGCTATACAAGCATTGTGCAAATATAGTCATTTGATATATCGTTGGATAAACATAGATTTCCTAACTTGAAGATTTTCACCTTTGGAAAACCAAGCTCAAAAGATTTTAATGCAATATGCTTTCAACATGATTAAAGAACAACTATAGAAATGGAAAGTCATTATGACATTTAGGGCTGCACAAACCCGACCCAGACCCTCCACCCGACACGCACTCGCCTATTTTTACCCGACCCGCACCCGGCCCGCCGATGAACAGGTCGGGTGCGGATGATATTTTCTTTAACCCGTCTTCTGGCGGGTCGGGTGTGGGTGATATCTCCTCTCACCCGAACCGACCCGCCCACCCGCCAGAAAATAACAAAATTTACCATTCTTTGTCTTTGTCTTCTTCACTCATCTGTCTTTTTCAGGTTTAATCTCTTCTCTAATCTAATCTTCGTCTCTGCTTCCTTTCTCTTTCTCCATTGACACCACCAAAAACACCTTTTGGAACAGCAGCAGCAGCAACACCACCTTCAGAAGGTCCTCTAAGAACAATTACAGGATTAAACGGATAACGATCTCCGTCGTTTCTTCGACTACGATGAAACCCAGACCCAGAATTTGTATTATTATTGTTATTCTCTTCTGAATTACTATTATTATTGTTAGATCGATTACCCAACATATACGTAGCAGCAGAAGGAAATATTCTTCTTCTTTGAGATTCAGTATGCGTAGATCGAGGTGGATTTTCAACTTCTTCTACAAATCCACCATCACAATCAGGACAATATGAAGAAGATCCATTTGAAGCCATTCAAAAAAAACCACACCTAACTTCCCTACAAATGTTATAAAAAAATTCAACCTTTTTTCTTTAGAAATCAACTAAAAAAGAATCCTTACCACAAATTTCGTTAAAATCAAATCCCCTTCAGATTTTCAATCCCACCACCAATCGATCAAAAAAAAAATAAAAAAAAAATAAAAATTCCCTTTCAACTCTTCAAGAAAAAGAAACCCACAAAACCAGAATGATATGCTTTTATATAATTCTTGGTTTCAATCAAATAACCATGCTTGATTCAAGAATTAAAAAAAATAGAAATGAAAAAGAAACCCTAAGTTTAATTTTGAAGATGGAGAGACTAGTTTTAGAGAGAGAAAAAGAAGAGAAAGAGAGTTATAAGGGGGGTCGTTGAGAGGAAGATCCAAGAGATGGTTATGGAGTTTTAGATCTTACTTTGAATACACTGATCGTCAGATTTCACAGTACGTTTCATCTGATCAACCGATTTGGTCTAATCTGACCGATTCATCCGAGTTTCTTGATGCGATTGATGAGTTATTAGCTACGATTCGTGATTGGGCGGGTGACCCGCACCCACCCGCACCCGACCTGCCGAAATGGCGGGTCAGACCCGGCCCGACCCGTCCTACGACGGGTTGGATGCGGGTGAATACTTCAGTCACCCGTCAACTGGCGGGTCGGGGTGCGGGTGGGGCCAAACCCGACCCGATATGCAGCCCTAATGACATTATGAGCAGAATGGGCTCCAATTGTTTTATGCAATACTTTTAAAAACACATCACCATAAAATGTCGCAAGGTATTTTGGGATGACAAGGTAACTAATTGTAGTTGCAAGAATTTTGAATTTTATGGTATAATTTGTCGTCATATATTGAGTGTCTTTTTCCATATCGTTTTTTTTTTTGTTGAAAAACCCGAGACGTATTTACCATTACGTTGGCATCATGGTGATTTATGTGATGAGGAATCTAGTCAATTCTGCTTCCCAATAGCGACAATGTTACATCTCAAGTTGAAACCATAAGAGAAGTTGTTACTGACTCAATTCCTTTAGACGATAATATTGGATGCCCACCAGTTTCAAATCCTAAAGGTCGTCGCAAGAAGAAGCGGATGAAGGAGGAAAAGAATTGGCTAACCAAAAGAAGACATGTAGTTACTGTGACCATACTAGTCATTATGTCACTACATATCCGACTAAGAAAGGCCGATGAAGAGACCTTGGGTAACAAAAAAAAGAAAAAAAAAATATGCAAAGACTTACCTAATGTGGATATCTCGAGTAATTAGAAGAACAAGAAAAGACGACTTGAGTAAACTTATATTTAAATCCAATATTTGCTTCAAAATGTTAAAGTTTTTGTTTTGAGGGATAAACTCAATTTATATTTAATATATTTTGTATGTTATTTTATCATTTTGGAAATATATTTTGCTTAATCAATTTTTATATCTAATGAATACATGTGAAATCTTTATTAGTTAGGAAAAAGTAGTTTGGAAAATAAATTAGTTCGTAAAAACTAAATTTTGTTATAAAATAATTATGTTTGCATTTGTATTTCTACTTTAAAAATAAATATATTTCACACAACAAAAAATTAAAGAGCGGTCAGTGCCTTTATTTAGTAAGCTTGAGGATAGGCATTCAATCCTTGGCTTCACCTTTTTGTAAAAATATTAAACGAAAGTGAATTATGGAAGTCTGACACAACGAGTCACCTCAATACCATAAAAGAAAATAGTCAGAAAAATAATTATTAGGAGATAAAAGAGTTGAAATAAAATAATATACATGCAACGTATGGAGAAAATAGTAAAAAAAAAATCAATTAACTATATTGTTTTTATCTCTTTTACTTATTTATTATTGTTTGTTATTTTCTATGATAATGATTGGGTTTAATCTTGTGCGTGGAGACACAAAATAACAAAATCCAATTAATAATATAAGTATTTGGATTTGGATGTCAGGATTTATTACTATTTAATTAAATATAAAAAATTAAGGTTAAACAGGATATGTACTGTTTGCGTATGAATATTAAAAAGTGATATAAGAAACTAAACTCTAAAAGTATTTTTTAATAAAGGGAAAGTTCATTTTAATCACCCAATATTGATCCGAAATCGGATAACTTAGACTGAAACCAACCGGAAAATAAAAAATATGTATTTATGATGAAAAGGGTATTACTATCTGCTCAAATAATGAATCATTTCATTGGTTTAACTAAATAATTAACTAATTAAATAGATAGATTTTTTTTCTTATTTTAAATGGATGGATCTTTGTAATTGAGAAATCTTTTATATGACTAATACACGTTTCAGTTGATCGAACCTAATTCTAATTGTTTTGTTCTGAAGTAAAAATATTCATGGGCCAATTTATTATGTTCAGATATTCACATGATTAAAAGTTATTGGATTTTTTTTCCTTTCTCTTTAATAAAAGTAGCTTCCCTTATCAATTATCTGGAAGAAAAAAAAGTCTACCCAGTGCAAAACACGGTAACTATCTAGTCAAATAATAATAAGTTAAAAGTTTGAACATGGGTAGGTAAGGTATTATTTTGTGTATTTTATGTTTGGGGACCTGCTAATGCAAAGCTGATAAGACATGTCTTTGTCTCTTTCCAACTCTATCAAGCGGCTCTTCTTTCATCATCATAAGTTCATAAATATTTGTGGGGTTGGATTGGCTAAACAAAACCCAAGTGCACCACTTTTTTTTTTTGAAACATGGACAAATTGGGGTTGAGAAGACTATACATTTTTGGTTGTATGTTATTATTAACACCATGTACACACCACCTTTATCACCCTACCCTATTAAATTTGAGTAGTCGAGTGCGGCGCGCTTAAGTGGCTCAAGCAATTATAAAAATTAACATTATAGGGGTCCTCCTAGTCGGACACCGAACCGACCACCCCCTCATAGAAATAAAACCGATACCAAATCGACCTACATTCAGTTCGATTTTAGAACCGGTCCGAATTTGTTCGGCTTAGTACAGATTTTATTCGGTTTTAATCCGATGGTTTTTCCTACCCTGAGTCACTTTTTTAGTTTGATTGATTAAAGTAAAAGAGAGCATAGCATCCACTGGAAGCAGGCCAATATTATCATAATATGATGCAAAGTAAAAACATAGAAATTGCTTTCCAAGTGTGTTTATTATGGATGGAATAGGCCATTCCATCAGAAGTTTCAAATCTAGGGTTTCAGATTTTAGAATTGAGATGTTAAACTTAAAATTGAAAACAGACTCATCAATCAAAGCAACAATATATTAATACAAATGAGTTCAGATGTTGAAAAATTGAAATAGATTCAAATTATCATATAGTCATCAATCTTCATTCTTTCACCAATCGAAAGATGGTGGTGATTTCGCAGGCGGTGATGCTGGTGATGATGGTTTAACAGGTGATGATGGTGTTGGTTGAAAAGGATAAAAAAAAACTAATCAAAGAATAAAAAGAAGAAGAAAAAGGTGGTGATTGTGGTGGTCGTGAATCTCATGATGGAGGTAATGGTTGATGTCGTGATGGTGAGTGGTGGTGGTGACAGTGAGGAGAAGAGGGAGAGGAAAGTTGCTGCTGAAGAGAGATAAAGAGAAAATGAAGTGAGTTTTATTTCTAAGGTAAGGTTAATATACATAGTGAATTAATGATGGATGGTTAGGATCTAGTTAGATGAGTGATCCATATCTATCGGTTCTAATCGGTACGGTTCGGCCAGTTATGCATCTGATACTGTACACCGAGACGATCATCCTACGGTTTTGATTATCCATCCATTTACCTACCCTTGGATTCTCGGCTCGGCTCGGTTATGGTCCAATTTTGGTCGGCTCCGACACAGTTCTATCGGCCCGGTCGGTTCCTATGTATCCCTAGTGTATTCTTTGGCTTTTGAGGGCTTACAAGATGATAATATAGGATCATCAAGTATCCAACCAAAAAACCTCTCATCCTAGTAAGTTTTTTTATGGATAAAGTGCCCTCTTTTAATTAGTGTTAATAAAGTTGATTAACTAAACTAATTAAGATTAATGATTGAATTAGATTAACGATTTTGTCATTTACAAAAAAAAATATTTAACTTTTAGAATCAAATGTCCCCTCACTTTTTTATTTTTAGAGTCAGATACAGCTAGGAACTAATCATTTCCTAACCGTAAATAACAAATTACGGCTGGGAAATGATTAATTTCTAGCCGTAAGTAGTTCATTTACGAATTTCTAGCCGTAATAGGCCTGTACTTCGTATGAAAACGATTCGGCTAGGAATAAATCATTTTCTAGCCATAAATTGTGCTAGAAATTAATCATTTTCTAGGAAATGATTAATTCCTAGCCGTAATAGGCCTATACTCGGTATGAAAATGAGAAAGTTGACATTTTCCAACCGTAAACAACAAAAAATTAATATTCTACGGCTGAGAAATATTTAATTCCTAGTCGTAGTTGAGTTACTTACGGTTAGGAACAAAAGAACTCCTAGTCGTAGGGAGTGTTTACGGCTAGGAATTCAGTTGTTCCTGGCCGTAAATAATTTCTGAAACTGAAATTGATTGTGTTTTTTAAAAAAAAATTTTTATTTTATTTAAGTTTAATCATGATTACTAAGGAGAAGGAGAAGAATAATAGATTTAGATATTTTTTAAAAAAAAATCGTTAGAATTAGATTTATTTATGAAAAAAAAATATTTTTAACTTTTATTATAATTAGATTCCTATCCCCATTTAGAATATTTGAATCCTATATAGCCCTTAAAAGTCAAGGACTACACTGATAATATGGTTTTCTTTTAAGTTTTTTGACATCAGACGAGAAATTTTGAAAGTATCAAATCCAACTTTTTAAATATTTTCCGATTTCAATTTCGCTAACACTTTCGATTTTGACTTGCTCGGCTCAAAAGGTGGGGAGATACATGGTATCAAGGTTTGAAAACGACCGTGTTATCCAGGAAAAACGGCAGTTTAAATAGTCATGGCCATATAGTGTGATTGTGAGGGTCGTCTTTATGCTTCTCAAAACAGTCACAACCATATGTTATTAATTTCTCCACTCCTCCCCTCGTCTCTCTCCAAGATTTTTCAGATCAAAAAAAAAAATCCTATTACCAACAACTAGAACTGCTTAGATCTACTCCGATCTAGAATGGATCTGAGCCAGTATTTACTGTTTTTAGTTTTAGTTTTAGTAGTTCTTCGGATTAGAATAGTTTAACGTTTCTTAGGGTTAGCTTTATTTACTGTTATCACTTGTCGGCGGCAAGGTATCTGTGCCCCCATGGCGTTTCTATTTGTACTCTCATAGCATCCTTTTCTGCTTTTAATGGCTTTTCTTTGATGGGTTTGTTAGGGTTGAAATACATCGGTGGTGAACTTCGACGACCGGAATCTCTGTCGTTCCGTTCAATACTTATGACAAATTACTCTTTCTTTAGATTATATCTTCCTCAAGAAGAATAATATCAAGAAAAATAGTGGATTAGTTATCCGAAAACTGTTTCTTCTCCGATTAAATCGATTCTTTTTTCATACTTATAGAGTCGTTTTTCGGTTTATACTTTTACAATACGAAACTTTTGTTTCAACAAGGTTCTTTATTTTAGATGTACTCAATCTTTTTGTAACTTAACTTTGATATTAGCAAAAGAGATCGTGTTTTAAAAAAAATGATGCTAAATAGCGAATAACCAGTTGAATTTTAGGATCATTTTCACATTAAATCGTCCGTTATATATATATTTATTCAGTGATCACTTTTATGATTATTTAAAAAATAATAATCATTGACATAGTTTTTTATGATTGTTTTAAAATATAACGTTTTTTCTAGAATCGATTTTTTTTGAAATTATAATAATATTATAAAATTAAATTTATTCCAATTATTTACTTTTGAATTCATAATTTTGTATGATAAAAAATATAACAACAACATTTATAACTGTTTTCACCTCGGTTACATACAAATTTATATTCATTATTTATTTATTATTTTCTCTTTTTAACCGTTATAATGATCTTAACTTAAGAAATAACATAAAAATGTGTCTTATTTCTTAGAAAAATGTGTATTATGACCTAAAGGTGATCACACTCGTTAAAACTCGTTACAACGGTCATAACCATTATCCATTCCAAACTCTGCTTGGTATGTATGACCAGGCCTTAATGATGGAAAAAGATTTTATTTCCTTTATTTTGTACCAACCATGAGTAGCGCAACTACTTCTAGGTAGACTGAATATTGGAATATAATAGAACGCCAATCTGAGAGATAAATAAGGCAATTTAAAAGATGTAATTTTAATATGTGTAATAACAAGACTAGAAAAGAGCCAAACAACTAAAATTGATCTGTCAGTCTCTCTCAATCGGCTTAGAACAAGGGTTATGTGGAGTCGTAACTATTTCATAGTGAAGTAGTTAGCCAAAAAAGAAGTCACCACGGGAGTCATTAGTAGCCCAAAACCTCTGTCTCATTTAACAGGTGAAGTAGTTGTCGAAAGTATTCCCTATAAAGCGGATAAAGTGTTATTTTCTTCTAGGAGGCACTTTGTATACCTCCCTGGTGTGTTGTAAACCCATTATCCTAGAACTGCATGCTCTCTAGTATTAGGTTTGGGTTAGTTATTCATGAGATAGTTAACACTTCGTGGGGGAGAAAAATTCCGGGTAGTTTTAGGAAAACTAGTTAAGGTATATACATATAGTTAGGGTTTTGTGGTGTGTTATTTTTGGGAAGAACTTAAAATAGAAGAGACGGAAACAAAAGAGAAAAAAGAATTTCAGCCATTAGAGAAGAAAAAGGGGTTGATTTTGCTTCTTTGCTTCACATACCAGGTAAGTTTTTCTAATTCTTATTCTCTTTACTGAATGGTCTAATAAATCCTAAAAAGTTCCATAAAAGAAAGAAAGAAGAAGGGGGATCTAAGGTTAGGGATTTTTATTTTTGAAACTGTAAGGTAATGTATAGGGATAATGAATATTCATACTGCATGTTGTGAGTTTTTACTATGTACTAACATAGTTAACCAACGTGTTAGTGGTATTTAAATCATGCTGGAGTTCTGCTCTTTAGGATGAGCTAGTTGCTTAGGCTTAATTACATCTAGTGTGTAAATGCTCGTAAACATAACTGTTTCCCATGGCTATGCTCTATATATACAGATGTTGTGTAGCTATTAGATTTATACACTATTACGCTGGCCTAAATATAATTATCCATGATCCCATTGTAAGATATGGTCAGAAAACCATTGATGTTCCTTATCTGTTCGACCTGTACACTTCTAAATGATTATCTAACTCGTGATGTAGGCTTAGATGAAACATTTAGGACCTTACCGATATACTACTGATCATATAGGTTCTTTTTGTTAGGATTGTTATTGTTGCAGCAGTGAGTGGTATTGTTACAACTTGAATGTTTGGCACTCCGTATACATAGTACTGTATGAGATTTTGTACATGATACATAGTATTTTGTGTGTCGTTTAATTTGTACATAGTACTGTATGAGGTTTTGTACATATTACATAGTCTTTTTAGTGTCAATTAATCTGTACATAGTACATAGTGTTTTTGGTGTTGATTAATCTGTTGTACATAGTACTGTTGTTTTTATCCGACCTGTAATTTAATATGTTTAGCTTTGTCTTCCAAGTTATGGGTAGGATTAGTGAAAATGGTTGTCCGTTTCAGTACATTGGTTTACTGGGTGAGTCGTGATGTTTGGTGTCTACCACTTTTGGTGATATAAAGTGTGATTGTATGTATGCAGTTGGCATAGGAATGTAATGTAAACATAAAGGGTGTTCCTTGTTGTTTGTTACCCGTAGTTGGCTCGACCCCATGATATTATTACGGCGATGACCGAGGGGTCGCCTAGAAGATATGGATCTATTATCTTGAATGAGGTCGACAACACTTAGCTTAAGGGTCGATACGTGTCATAGTACGGTTAGAGATTGAGGTTATTGATGTAATTTTAAAGTGGTAAATAAAGATTCGTTACTCAGACTTGTGAAGATTGATTTTAAATTTAATTTCTAAAACTAAAAGTATGAAAATTCAAATATTTTTTATAAATTTGGGAGAAAACTGAGACTAGGATTCCACTATTTTCCAATTTCAAAGTAATAATAATTTTAATCATGCAATTATAACATTTTAATTTGATTCTAAATCATTGCAAAAATAGATTTTCAAAACAACAACTGTATAACAAAAGCATGGAGCATCTAGGACCTAAGCCGAGGCATGCACCATCTAACGGAATCACAATTGCTTAACAAAAATCTTTTAAATCAATTTTTAATCAAGGCAATTAATCATAAATAAATTGCATAAATTAATTAAATAATTACCACATAATTGTTGGAAAAGTAGCTTCCTTCATAGCCTCAGAGATGAAGTTTATCTCCTCATTGTAATGGCAAAACCCTCAAAAATCGATTTTATAACTCAAAAATTGCTTACAATAAGAACATAAATGCTCACAGACACTCTGATACGGTTATAGGTGTTGCTGTGAACACTTCGCACCGTTACAGAAGGTATTTAGAATGAATACGTAACAAGAAACAGATTTCTGTTGCGGTTTGAAATAAAGGACGGACTACCGTGTAATGAACGACTGTTTCTTGATGTAGTATGCTTCGTGTTCTTGATGTGCAGCAGCAGAAATTTGAACTTCCTGTTTACGTGATTCTCGTGATTGTGAGCAATTCTAAGCTTCCCAATTGTTTTCTCCCCTCTCCGAAACTCTCTAGTAGCCTCTATTTATACTACCCATCACCCAAAACTTCCTTTAATCCTCTCAAATCTTTCCAAAAAAATTTTGTGAAAATTCTTTCCCGATAAGAAAGATTTTCTTCCTGATTTCGATTGATTTTGATTCTTGATTGCTATAAGAGGAATCAACTTGATCTCCTTCTCTTTTATAGTTCTTTCCCAATAATTCTAGCTTCCAAAGTTAAGGAATTTCCAAATTTAAAGCTTGTTTCCAAATTTCAATTCAGTTTCCTATTTCACGGTGTATTGAAGAATGGAAATTCTTCTTCCCGCCACTTTCTATCATTTGAATTCTGGGTGTGGGTGCCCTTAACCAAAGTGTGGGTGCCTTAATCCAAGTTGAGGGTGCCTTTAACAATTCTCCAAAAATACCTAAAAAGCAATAAAAACCATAATAAGTACAAAATCGAATACCAACAATATATAAAATTGAGATCAAGTTGGACACAAAAATGTGTCTATCAGTTATTGAGAGGGGATGTCGATTAATTCCGTGGGTGGAAAAATCTGTTTTATTACTACATGTTAATCTCTATTTTTGGTGTCTCCGTGTCTTTTGCATAGTATGAGGTCCTGTAACTATTTTTAGTCGTCGAATCTATTATTTTACTAAGAGATACTCCTATAAATCATTTTCGTATTTTGTCGCCATTTCAAGGATTTGGGTTTGCTAGGCTATTTGTAAGTTTTATAAGGGTGCGAAAACCTACTTTAAGTTGGGGTCTGACCCAACTTACTATTAGTTTTCAGGAAACGATGGTCGCGGAGCAACTAATTAGTAGAACGAGTTTTGTCCCGGAAAGCTACATCATCTTTGTCTTCAAGGTGCTTAAACAGCCAAACATTTTTATAGCTTGTTTTTAAGTCTAGTTTTCTTTATTTTAAGTAAGATTCTTATCGTTTAATTTATATAACAGACCTACGTGTCGAAGATAGACTTTTGTTTTAAAGATCTTTTATAACTTTCGTCATTTTTAAATAATTTTTTTGTTAAACCTATTATTTTCAAGAGCCACACACGATAGCTGGATCTCCATTTATTGGCTTGAAGGTTTGAGTGTGTAAACTGTTCCATGAGTATGCCACACTTCTATTTAGGGCGTCCGACCTAGAATTATGAGGTGGGGCGTTACAAAGTGGTATCAGAGCTTTTGGTTACGGAAAATCCTTGGGAGCCGGTGTATGGTCTTGTTATTAGGCACAAATTATTTCTAGGGTCACAATGATTTTTTCTTTTGATGAAACTGTGTGTTGATTGTTCCTTGTTTTCTTTGTCTTCAAGAATGGATGGAGATAGGAACAATGGGACTTGAGGTCGCGGTAGACTTAGAGGTACTACTGGGCGAGGTCGTGGCCGAGGCCGAGTACGAGGTCGTGGTCAAGATGAGAATCTGACTGAGACTTCTGTTGAAGATAGTGTTGAGTATCCTCATTATGGGGGAAACCATAGTTCTAGGGATGATACGAGGTCTGGTAGTAGGACTAGGTCCTCTGGTAGTTCCAGGACGATTCGGGTTGACGGAGGTGAAGCCGAATCTCAGGTAATAACTTTAGAGAATCTCCAGACGATGATGAATAATGCGATTACAGCAGCGCAAGATCAGAGGCTTGGACCACGTGAAGGAAGGGAGAATGTAGAGACTGCAGCAAGGAATGAACCACTCCCCAGTGAGAGACATCACAATGGAAAGTCTTGGGTTTAGTATTACCAGGAGTTTCTAAAGATGAAACCACCTACATTCAGTGGAAAGGGAGGTTCAATCTAAGGACAACAATGGTGCAACAGAATGGACAAGATATTATCTCAATATGACTGTTCAAGAGCATTTAAGCAGAGAATGGTTGCGTTTCAACTGGAAGAAAATGCAGCAACCTGGTGGGATTCCATGAGTAGGACCGTAGATGCTATGGAATGCTAGTGGGTAGAGTTCAAACAACATTTTCTTGAGCATTACTTCCCGCCTGTCGAGCATCAGGAGATGATTAGACAATTCGAGAGTCTACGACAAAGAGAGGATCAGACGGTTGTAGAGTATGAGTGTGAGTTTGACCGACTTTCACTTTTTGCTGCTCATCTCATCCCTACAGAAGCAGATCGGATTGCGAGATTTTTGAGTGGATTGGACGGTGGAATTGCTCGTCATATCATTGCAAACCCTAGTTTTGATACGCATGCCAAGGTTGTGAATTGTGCTAGGGCATGTTGCTTGAGGATTCAAGAGGCAAAGAAGAAGAAAACTAGCAAAGTGGATACTAAGGGTACGTAAAAAAGGGAGAATAAGTATGGGAATGCTAGTGGTCAGAAACGTCATTTCCACCAGAGTAATCAGGGTTGGAAGAAACCACGAGCAGACGAGGGAAATAGTAATACTGGTGCCATAGTCTGAACATCTCAACCAATGGGAACATAGGGATACGTATTTAGGGGACCATGTTATCACTGCCAAGAAAAAGGACACAAGGCTCGTGATTGTCCAAAAAAGGGAAAAATTCTAGCGGAAGATGAACGACGTCAAGGACGGAACCATTCACAGGGACGAGGGCCTCAGCCTCGGTTGAATGCTGTCATGCCTCGAAATGGTGAAGGACCGGTGGTAATGCTGGAAGGTACCTTCTTTATTCACACTCTTCATGGTAGAGTATTGTTGGATACATGAGCAACTCATTTTTTTATATCTGTTATGTTTGTGAAAACGTTGCATGTTGTGTTAGAGAAGTGTTCTTATGTTGTTTCATCACCGATAGGTGGTTCAGCATCTATCGATCACATGTTTAGGTCGTGCATTATTCGTATGGGCACTATAGATCTTGCTGCAGACCTTTTTGTTATGAATTTAGATGTGTACGATGTGGTCTTAGGCATGGACTGGCTTGCGGCTCATCATGCTAGGTTAGACTGTTATGCTAAGACAGTCACTTTTATTATTCCTGAAGAGGGTGAGATTGTCGTGTCCGATTTGATGGGGAGTTCACAACAGACCAGTAGGTTGTGTAGTGCTTTACTGGAGGGGGCATCATCAGAGACTACACCTTTGGAGTCTATTGAAGTGGTATGTCTGTATCCAGAGGTGTTTGGGGAGATACCTGGTTTGCCACCGCAGAGGGAGGTACACTTTTGTTTGAACTGGAATCAGGCATTGCACCTATAGCCAAAGCCCCATTACCGTATGGCACAGGTGGAGATGAGCGAACTGAAGAAACAAGTGGAGGAATTGCTAGATCAAGGCTTCATGAGACGAAGCAGTTCTCCATGGGGTGCACTAGTGTTGTTTGTGGCGAAGAAGGATGGGTCGTTGAGAATGTGTATTGACTATCGAAAGTTAAATGAGGTTACAGTAAAGAACAAGTATCCTTTACCAAGGATAGACGATTTGTTTGATCAACTAAGTGGTGCAAAGTGGTTTTCCAAGATTGATCTGAGGTCTGGGTATCATCAGGTAAGAGTTCGTGGAAGTGATATTCCCAAGACAGCTTTCATGACTCGTTATGGCTCATTTGAATTTTTGGTGATGCCTTTTGGGTTGACAAATGCACCAGCAGTATTCATGGATTTGATGAACCGTGTGTTTCGTGAATTTCTGGATAGTTTCGTGATTGTGTTCATAGATGATATACTGATTTACTCTAAGACTCCCGAAGATCACAAAAATCATCTTCATCGGGTACTTAAGACTTTGAAGGTGCATCAGTTGTATGCCAAATTCGAGAAGTGTGAGTTCTGGAAGAAAGAAGTAAAAATTTTGGGTCACGTAGTATCAGGTTCTGGCATATCTGTTGATCCCTTTAAGGTGCAGGGTGTATCAGACTGGAAGCAACCCATAACAGTGAATGAGATCCGTAGTTTCTTGGGGTTGGCTGGTTATTATCGTAGATTTATTCAGGGATTTTCGATTCTGGCGGGTCCCTTGACGAACCTGACGAAGAAGGATGTTCCTTTCAAGTGGAGTGTTGAGTGTGAGCGGGATTTTTGTGAACTTAAAAGCAAGCTGACTTTTGCACCAGTTTTGATCATTCCGGAGAGTGGAGCGAAGAAGGTAATTTTTACAGATGCTTCGATTCAGGGGTTGGGATGTGTGTTGATGCAGAATGACAGGTAGTTGCCTACGCTTCACGATAGTTGAGACCTCATGAGCAAAACTACCCTACTCATGATCTTGAGTTGGCCGCTGTGGTGTTTGCGCTTAAGATTTGGAGACATTATTTGTATGGTGAGAAGTTTGAGCTTTTTTCTGACCACAAGAGTCTCAAGTATCTATTCTCTCAGAAAGAGTTGAATATGCGTCAGAGGAGATGGATGGAGTTAATAAAAGATTACAACTTCAAGTTGGAATATCATCCAGGGAAAGCTAACATAGTGGTTGACGCTCTAAGCCGACAGCCAATGGGAATAGTAGCTTTGTTGATGGTACAACAGTGGAGTATGTTAGAAGAAGTTGCTTGTTTTGATTTCGACATGGGTACGACTAAAGGTCAAAACTTTTTCTTTGGTAGTATGGTTATCGGCCCCTCTCTATTGTGTCGTATTATGGAAGCTCAAGATGAGGATGAGTGGTGTAAGAGTCAACTAGAGAAAATACAGGAATAACAGATAAGAGCTTTGTTGTTGTCCAAGATGGTGGGTTGAGGTATCGTGAAATATTATACGTACCAGATGTTAAGGATTTGAGACGAGCAATTTTAGATGAAGCACACTGAAGCAAGTATACTATACATCCTGGTGGTAATATGATGTATAAGGATTTGAAGCGGCAATATTGGTGGTCTGGGATGAAGCGTGATGTAGCAGACCACGTCAAAAAATGTCTGACCTGTCAGCAAGTAAAGGTCGAACACCAAAACCCAGCTGGTAAATTGCAGCCCTTACCTATTCCGGAGTGGAAGTGGGAAAAATATCCATGGATTTTATTACTGGGTTACCGCGATCGAGTAAGGGTCACGACGCAATCTAGGTGATAGTAGATAGATTGACGAAGTCAGCACATTTCTTACCGATCAAGACAAATGATTCTGGTGACAAGTTAGCTCAGTTATACATGGGTGAGATAGTTAAGCTTCATGGTGTCCCAGTATCTATCGTTTCTGACAGAGATTCATCTTTTACATCACGGTTCTGGAGGAGTTTTCAGACATCTTTAGGGTCTTCGTTGAACTTTAGCACAGTATTTCATCCTCAAACTGATGGACAAACCGAACGTGAGAACCAAGTACTTGAGGATATATTGAGGTGCAATATTATTGATCTTGGAGGTAGTTGGATGAATCACTTACCTTTAGTGGAGTTTGCATACAACAATAGTTACCATCCTAGCATTGGCATGGCTCCGTTTGAGGCGTTGTATGGTAGACCTTGTCGTTCACCCTAATATTGGACAGAAGTTGGAGAATCCAAACTCACGGATCCAGAAATTATTCGTGAGACGTCCGAAAAGATTGCGTTAATTAGAGAAAGATTACGCACAAAACAGAGTAGAAAAAAGAGTTATGCGGACAAGTGACGCCAGGATCGGGAATATGAAGTTGGAGACCTAGTACTTCTCAAAGTTTCACCCATGAAGTGTGTGTTACGTTTTGGTAAAAAAGGAAAACTTGCTCCTCTTTTTATATGATCATTTTCTATTGTGGAAAGGATAGGGAATGTGGCTTACCGTCTCGCTTTACCAGAAGTGCTAGCTGGGGTTCATAATGTTTTTCATGTATCTATGCTTCGAAAGAATGTGCGGGATGCAGATCAACACTCAATAATAGACTATCAGGATCTGGAATTAGAGAAGGATGTATCTTATGAAGAAAACTCGTATAGGATCATTGACCGCCGAGAGCATATCCTTCGAAGGAAGACAATTCCTATGGTTAAAGTTCAGTGGCACCACTACAATGACAAGGAAGTCACCTGGGAACGTCAGGAGGACATGGTGACTCGTTACCCTGATTTCTTCAACAATCTGGTAAGTACGATTTCATTTCGAGGACGAAAATTTTCTTTTTAGGGGGGAAGATTGTAAAACCCCTTATCCTAGAACTGCATGCTCTCTAGTATTAGGTTTAGGTTAGTTATTCATGAGATAGTTAACACTTCGTGGGGGAGAAAAAGTCCGGGTAGTTTTAGCAAAACTAGTTAAGGTATATACATATAGTTAGGGTTTTGTGGTGTGTTATTTTTGGGAAGAACTTAAAATAGAAGAGACGGACACAAAAGAGAAAAAAAGAATTTCAGCCATTAGAGAAGAAAAATGGGTTGATTTTGCTTCTTTGATTCACATACCAGGTAGGTTTTTCTAACTCTTATGCTCTTTACTGAATGGTCTAATAAATCCTAAAAAGTTCCATAAAAGAAAGAAAGAAGAAAGGGGATCTAAGGTTAGGGCTTTTTATTTTTGAAACTGTAAGGTAACGTATAGGGATAATGAATATTCATACTGCAGGTTGTGAGTTTTTACTATGTACTAACATAGTTAACCAACGTGTTAGTGGTATTTAAATCATGTTGGAGTTCTTCTCTTTAGGATGAGCTAGTTGCTTAGGCTTAATTACATCTAGTGTGTAAATGCTCGTACACACAACTGTTTCCCATGGCTATGCTCTATATATACAAATGTTGTAGCTATTAGCTTTGTACCTGTGTAAATGCTCGTACACTATTATGCTGGCCTAAATATCGTTATCCATGATCCCATTGTGAGATATGGTCAGACAACCATTGATGTTCCTTATCTGCTTTACTTGTACACTTTTAAATGATTATCTAACTCGTGATATAGGCTTGGATGAAAGATTTAGGACCTTACCGATATACTACTGATCATATAGGTTCCTTTTGTTAGGATTGTTATAGTTGCAGCAGTGAGTGGTAGTGTTACAACTTGAATGTTTGGCACTCCGTGTACATAATACTGTATGAGATTTTGTACATGATACATAGTATTTTGTGTGTCGTTTAATTTGTACATAGTAGTGTATGAGGTTCTGTACATAGTACATAGTCTTTTTAGTGTCGATTAATCTGTACATAGTACATAGTGTTTTTGGTGTTGATTAATCTGTTGTACATAGTACTGTTGTTTTTATCCGGCCTGTAATTTAATATGTTTAACTTTTTTTTCCAAGTTATTGGTAGGATTAGTGAAAATGGTTGTCCGTTTCAGTACATTGGCTTACTGGGTGAGTCGTGATGTTTGGTGTCTACCACTTTTGGTGATATAAAGTGTGATTGTACGTGTGCAGTTGGCATAGGAATGTAATGCAAACATAAAGGGTGTTCCTTGTTGTCTGTTACTCGTAGTTGGCTCGACTCACATGATATTATTACGACGATGACCGAGGGGTCGCCTAGAAGATATGGATCTATTATCTTGAATGGGGTCGACAACACTTAGCTTCCTACGCACTGTAGGGAATTGAGTGGACTATGTAAGGGTCGATACGTGTCATAGTACGGTTAGAGATTGAGGTTATTGAGAGGGGATGTCGATTAATTCCGTGGGTGGAAAATCTGTTTTATTACTACATGTTAACCTCTATTTTTGGTGTCTCCGTGTCTTTTGCATAGTATGAGGTCCTATAACTATTTTTAGTCGTTTGAATTTATTATTTTACCAAGAGATACTCCTATAAATCATTTTCGTATTTTGTCGCCATTTCAAGGATTTGGGTTTGCTATGCTATTTGTAAGTTTTATAAGGGTGCGAAAGCCTACTTTAAGTTGGGGTCTGACCCAACTTACTATTAGTTTTCAGGAAATGGTGGCCGCGGAGCAACCTAACTAGTAGAACGACTTTTGTCCCGAAAAAAGCTACTCTTTGTCTTCAAGGTGCTTAAACAACCAAACGTTTTTATAGCTTGTTTTTAAGTCTAGTTTTCTTTATTTTGAGTAAGATTCTTATCGCTTAATTTATATAATAGACCTACGTGTCGAAGATAGACTTTTGTTTTAAAGATCTTTTATAACTTTCGTCATTTTTAAATAAGATTTTTTTTAAAACCTATTATTTTCAAGAGCCCCACACGATAGCTAGATCTCCATTTGTTGGCTTGAAGGTTTGAGTGTGTAAACTGTTCCATGAGTATGTCACACTTCTATTTTAGGGCGGCCGACCTAGAATTATGGGTGGGGCGTTACATGTGTTATACTCCTACTTTGTATATTTGTGAAAATATTATTTCACCTCCTCTCTATTTCATCTCAAATAAGATTGTGTGTTACAATATTATGTCACATAACCTATCTCTTACAAAGCTTTAGTGTGAGATCAAGAAGAGGGGAAGGAATGCTCCAAAATCAAGGAATTTTTTCTAAAGTTTTCTTGAAAACTTTCTAGGTTTGATAGTATACTATTGATATTATCGTGACGTTATGTAACTTGATCATGATATGAATCAAATGTTCATGATTAGTACTGTTAATACTATAAGAAATCCTGAACCCGCAGTTCAACAAGGGATTTCTCTTTCATAATTGCTGAAACCTATTATGAAGAATAATGTTATATCAATCAAGATATATGAAGATGAATATCTCAGAAGTGTCGATGAATGTAAAAACAATCTAATTGGACGTTTAATACTTCATAAAGGTTCTCCTCCGATGAAGATTGAATACATAAGAAAAAAAATTTGCTCAAAATATGGCATTTCACCATATACTTGGTAATCTCTTCTCTTGGAAAAATATGTTTTTGTTTTTGTTTCAATTCAGTTGATGTTGTTTCGGTGATTCGTTATATTGGTTCAATCTCTTTGAAACCTGATATGATGCACTTACAATGCTAGACTAAGAATTTCAGTCCCGATTATCAAAGACAAACCCTAGTTCAAGTGTGGGCTCGCATATATGGCGTTAGCTTGGAATACTAGTGTAAGAAAATCCTATTCGAAATTGCAAGTGTTGTAGAAACACCATTGAAGGTGGGTGACAATACTCTATATTTTAATCGAGCATGTGGTCACTTTGCAATATTTCTTGTCGAAATTGATCTTTCGGAGAAGCTGCATGATGAAATTTTTGTTGAGAGGGATGGCTTTGATTTCATGGCCTACTTTACATACGAAAGACTGCCTTATTGTAAATCTATTGGACATAGTTTGCGAGAGTGCAAGCGGCGTCCTGGAGCTGTGAAGGTCGAGGTTGCTGAGAAACAACAAAATTTGCATAATAAGAGGCAATCAGAGAAAGAAAATTTTTATGCGGTATGTAAAAAAACTTGCGTCAACTATCTTGAAGGACTGTACTACAATGTTAGGATCTTCCATGGCACAAGATGTGAATAATCCAATAGT
The DNA here is from genome assembly GCA_023531435.1 of Papaver californicum. Taxonomy (NCBI): domain Eukaryota; kingdom Viridiplantae; phylum Streptophyta; class Magnoliopsida; order Ranunculales; family Papaveraceae; genus Papaver; species Papaver californicum. The sequence continues at coordinate 9,497,624 of JAJJMC010014301.1, read as the reverse complement.
CACCAATGTTGTAGATACTGCAACTGAAGATCACGCATTGGATGAGCTTGTTGATATAATTTCTTTTTTCTCTAAAAAAATACTTGTTATTGAAACAACAACGACAGTCTGCTTATTTCTTCAGGAGTTTCTGGATTTATGTCCCCCTCTTGTTTCTGTTTTTTGTTTCTTTTATTAATAAATTCTTTACATTAAAAAATAAATAATATTGTGAGCTCAATATTGTCTGGTTCAAGTATGGCCCCCAAACGTGCCAAATGAGTCAAAGTGTCAAAGCTATGGTTTATGGTGATCATTTATTGGTACATCTGAAGATAATTTATTCAATGCCAATTCTTCCTATCTGTGAATCAATAAATTAGTAACTATGTAGCGACTCATAGGTATCGTGATAAATCGAGGCGGTGATTGGAGTAAAATTTGATTTGGCTAAAAGCAACTTGATGGTGATTAGCAATAATCCATATGATAAAGTTATAGGAACACATGCAACAAATAGTCTTGGATGTGATGTTGGCAACCTTCACTTCTCTTACTTAGGCCTCCTATTAGGGGATAAAACTCGTCAGCACCAAATTTGGGATCCGGTGATAGAAAAGATCGAAAAGAGACTAGCGTCATGGGAAAATAAATATTTCTCTAGGGGAGGAAGAGTGACCCTAATCAACAACGCCCTATCCAGCATCCTAATATACTTTTTGTCTCTTTTTGAAATATCGTTGGATGTAGCTAAGAATATATAGAAGATTTCTAGGGATTTTTTATGGGCATATACTAATGAGAAAAAAAACATTACATTGGGTGGGATGGAATAAGGTGTGCAATCCGAAATCCAAGGGATGATTAGGAATTAAACGAGTTAAGATTAAAAAAAAAAAGAAAACGCTTCTAGCAAAATAGATCTGGAAATATGGGAATGAGAAAAATCATCTTTGGAGGAAGATAATTCAACAAAAATATGGTGTCAAGGAAGATGTTTGGTATCTAGAAAGCGTAAAAAACTCTCATGAGTCACCAGTCTTTGGCAAGGTATTATGACTTCCTTACCTCTAATTTTTAACAAATCCTACATTTCTTTAAATAATAGGGAGAACATTAATTTCTAGTATGATAGATGGTGCCCAATCCTTTTTCTCAAAGACAAGTTCCCTAGTCTATGGAGGATAAGCAGAGCACGACAAACATCAATAAGTCAAGTTCTCCAGTTTGCTTCAGCTTGGTAAGCTTGGAATCTTGGGTTTTCAAGGAATTTAAAGAAGTAGAGATAAATGAGGTAGCTCAACTTCTGGACACGATAGGTAACCCATAAATCATCTCAACTTAGCAAGATACAAGATCTTGGCTTCATTCGTCTTCCTGAAAGTGCTCCACAAAATCATGCTACAACATACAATATGCAGATCGAAACACGAAAAAATCAAACTTCACTAAAACTAAGCTTATCTAGAACAAAACAATCCCAACCAAGGTGTTATTTTTCACCTGGGATGTATTATGGGATGTTTTTCCAACTCTAGACAACTTGAGAATGAGGCATCAAGTTCAAAACTCTGCCAATTTCTAATGTATGTTTTGCAACCAACAAGTTTAAACCACAACTCATATTATACTTCATTGCATCTATGTGTATGCCATCTGGAACAACTTTCTACAATACCCCAAGATAAGCTTAGTGTGGCCTCAAACTACAAAGGTGTGTCTTGACGGACGGCAAAAGAAATTAGACACTAATTCATCTGGAATAACTACCTTAAGAAGTTTAGTGGGAAGTATGGCTGGAAAGGAAAAGAAGGTTGTTTCATAACAAGGTACAAGATGAAGCTAAAACAATTATAGCAGAAACAATTTTGTTATATCAGTGTGGTTTGCCTAATAATGAGTTTAGGGGTCTATTGTTTGCTAAGTTAGTTAGAAAGATTTTTTTTACGAATAAGGCTTTTAATCCTTGGTCTATGTGTGGTTCCTTGGTTTAATTTGAGAGTTTTCTAGCATTTGCAACTAAAAAAGTCTTTGTTTCCTTGTTTCTATATGTTGCAATTGTTTTCTTTGTGCCTCCTCGACACCTTTTTAATATATTTTAACCATTCTCAAAATAAAGTAAAAAATATCGTGATAAAGTGGTTCGTTGAGATAAATTTCAAGTCAGCTAGAATTAAACTCAAGTTTTAAAACTGATCTATTGTAATACAAATCAACCTTGAATTCATTCCAGGCACCAAAGATTAATGATTAGACTTCTTAAAATTAGGAAAATAAATATTACAGATTCATACTTAGGGCTCCTTTATTCATTGAAAAATCAAAAATCAAAAATTAAAATCTTTGACTCACAGTCCAAAAAATGGAAAACAAGATCAAGAGCTAGCAAGGTACACACCAGTAAGTTAGTATCGAATAATTCAATGCTCTCTAGAATTCCCATATATCAAATAAAATGTTTCATTTTACCAAAAATAATAAACTATAGAATAAACGCATTACAAAGGGATTTCTGTTGGGGGTAAAGAAAGTAATCATAGAGGTTTATGTATCAAAGGCTGGGACTTTTTGTGTACGCCAATAGAAATGGGGGGCTTGGTTTTAAAGAAGCGAATAAGATGAATAAAGATATGATTGCAAAACTAGCTTGGAGATTAATCACTAAGTCGTATACCTTATGGGCTACCATACTAAAGCAAAAATATTTTAGAAAAACCTCAAATTTCAACACCAAAAAACACTATAATGAAACCTGGATTCGGAAAAATATTTTACAAGGGGTCTATCTAATCCATAAATACAACTGCTAGGAGGTAGGGGATGAAACAAATATAAACATATGAACAGACAAATGGATTCCAGGTTCGGAAACCAACTTAGTAGATTTATGTGCAACGAAACTAAACCCTTTAACACTTGTTGCTGAGTTGCTTGACTCAACAACTAAGAAGTGGAATTTAGAAAAAGTTAGAAATAAATTTTCTAATACAATAGATAATAAAATCCTGGATATCAGAATTTTCACTAATTTAAATGGGGAATGGTATAAAGATAGTTTAAGATGGTTGCTAACAAAAAATGGTATCTTTACTGTTAAATCATTATATGACAAATTAAAATATCTTGAACTATCAAATAGTAGTGATTCAACTATCATCTTTTGGAAAAATTTCTGGACAATGAGAGTATCTCAAAGAATCAAAATCTTTTTACAGAAATGCATTCATAATGCTCTACATGTTAAGGAAAAATTAGGATAATTTATTCAAAACATAGATGTGCACTGTATTTTCTTAAATCATCATTGTGAATCCATACACCATTTTTTTTTTATCGTATTTTTTATAAAATCGGTCTGGATACTGCCTCCTTTGGCAGGTCCGCATTCCAACTTCAAACCAGGATTTTTATAAACTTAATTATATTCAGACTGGATTGTAGGAAACTTAGATAACAATAATTGAAATAATGGCCATAAAATGTTGGTTAATGTAGAAAGAAAGATGTACAAGAATCTTATAAAAATCCAAGATTAGTCTTCAAACTTCCATAACAATCCGGAGACATATACAATTCTAGACTTTATCCACACAAGAATAGAGCAATGGCTCTGTAGATAATTCTAAATCAAAAACTAAGTCCAAAATAACTAATACAACTTCTGCCAGCCAATTTCATAAACATTGGAAAGCACCAGCCTTGAACTAAAACAAGATAAATTTTGACGCTTCTTGGATAAATAATAAATCTTTAGCAGGATATGGCTTAATTCTTTACTCTGACACATGAACAACTATCAAAGCTCGATCTGGGACCTTCGAAGCAGCCAGTCCAGAAGAAACAAAAGCTCTGACCTTGTTAGAAGCTGCAAAATGGGCGCAGGAAATGGAGATTCACTTTTTTTAATTGGAAGGAGACTGTAAACGAGTAATGGAGTATGCTCATGGAAACAACAAATGCTATTCAATAGAGAAATCAAGTCATTGTAGCCGAAGCACAAATTTTTTTACTTTCTATAACAAATTTTTTAGGTTTTCTTTTTGATTATATAAGTGCCAATAGAGTAGCGGACATCATGTAAAAAGAGCAAGAAAACAGGACTCTTACATACATCAATAGAGTATCATGACATCATTTCTAAACACTTCTCTGCTTTTTAATTTTAAACTTTTAATTTGTAATAAGAACTATGTTGCTTTCTTATCTGGGGAAAATGTTTTGTTGGGGGAAACCAATATCTCAGATACTTATTCCGAGATAAGGGAAACCAATAATTCAGGCAGCTCTATGTAATATTTTATTTTTTGGTGCTTTAATATATCTAACTTAGAAATAAAATCAACCGTGAATTCAAAAAGTTATTTTGTACAACACACTAATAAGCAAGTCATTGACCTGAAAGCAATCATAGGGGGGAACGGAACTTAAGTCAAACTAGGTTCCCATTTTGTATTATTTTGGGATTGTTCATGATCGTTGGTGTTTATTGATTTAAAAACTAATTAATGGAAGCATCAAGCATATGATAAAACATTTAAGAACAGGATTTCCAAACCATACTCAGATCCTACCGTCTCATAATTACCATAATATTCATTTATTTTATCTTTGTTAAACAATAATATTCATTCATGAATCATGATATAAATACACTGCAGTTGGAGTTGACAAGGATAAAATGGGAAACCTGAAATATCTTACAGGTGAGAAAGATAAAGACATGAGTTTCCTCTAAGCTTCTTCCTAATTTGCATGCCAAAACACTAAAAATAAAATACTACATAAGAAACAGATCATCCATGATTTATACATTGAATAAGAGAATTAAGAAATATAAGAGGAAAAAACAAAAAGAAAATAAAAATACTAGTGTTAAAAGTTTTATTTTGTTTTCAAATAAGAAGCTCAACAATTCTCTATCTCTGTACCATTAACTGTTTCTCTCGGAGAGTAGAAGATTTTAAGATTGTATGTTCACTTATTCTGCCATTTTGGATCTTGGGTCTGTCTAAAAAGTGGTTCTGAAAGAATGGGTAAAACAGGGAAATGGATCAAGAATTTATTTACAGCAGGAAAGAAAGAAGAGCTGAAGAAAGGAGATTCACCAATTTCTATTGGGTATCCTGTTTTAATTCAACCACATACAGCAAGAGACGGTAGAAGAAGATGGAGCTTTAGAAGATCAACAGCTACAAGAGATTCATCCAATCCTATGGAATCAGTTGCTACAACATGTATTAAAGAAGTTCAGTCAATGATGAATTCACAAAATGAATCAGCAGAAGAGAAAAAACACGCCATGGCTATGGCTGCTGCTACTGATGCTGCTTTGAAAGCTGCACAAGCATCGTCCACTGAAATTCATTTAACAGTTGTTTCTACGATTCAGTCTAATTTGACTATCACGGAAAAACAGGATAATTCAGCTCAAGAATTTGCTGCCGTTAAAATTCAATCCGTTTTCCGTTCCTATCTGGTATGTTTTCTTCACCCACACACTTCCAAAATTCTCTCTTTATATTTTAATTCTGTATCGTGTACTGATACGAAACCTCTGCGGTGAACACATTTCTTATTTTGTGTTGTAATTCATTTTGTACAGGCGAGGAAAGCCTTATGTGCATTGAAGGGATTAGTAAAATTGCAAGCATTAGTAAGAGGTCACCTGGTGAGAAAACAAGCTAATGCTGCCCTGAGATGCATGCAGATGCAAGCATTGGTGTCGGTACAAGCTCGAACTCGAGCTCATAGGATTTTAGTGGCTCAAGAATCACAACCCATTACACAGAAACAATTAGTTCATAGAAAGCCTCCAAACCAACATCTCCAAGAAAATCGTGTTCGTCAGACGTACAATAATGTAAGTTCATACCAACTATTTCAGAATTTCATTTATACCCAAATGAGAAAACTAGTCAAAATTTCATCGATCTAAATTGCTCATTAATTGATCTAAAATCACTGATCTTTCTTGTGATAGGACATGGAGGAGAACATTAAGATCGTCGAAATGGACGTTGGAGAACTCAGCACTTCGACTCACAGGTCTAGTTATTCCAATAAACAAACTGAAGTGGGAGATCCCAGATTCTCTATATATAATTCTAGCCACCAAGATCATAGTCTTCACCAAATTTCACCTTCGCAATCAGCATTAACTGATATAAGCCCAAGAACATGTGCTGGATATTTCGAGGATTATTCAATGAACTATGAACCAAATAGCCCTCAAACCTTTGTATCCAAACCAAGCACCCCTTTAACTGACTACCAGTTTTTTCCGAGTTACATGGCTAATACAGAATCATCTAAGGCAAAAGTAAGATCACAGAGTGCTCCAAAGCAAAGGCCAGCTGATTCATACGACAGACAACTGAGTAACAAGCAGAGGGTACCAACGGGTGGAAGAAATGTACCTCGAGCGGTGAAAATGCAGCGTTCGTCTTCGCATATGGGTTCAGCTGTTGTAGAGTACAGGAATCCTTGGTCAACTAAGCTTGATAAATCGACAGTCTCGTTGTACAGCGAGTGTGGTTCTTCCAGCACAGTCCTCACTAATTCTAATTACTGCAGATCTGTGGTAGGATATGAGGTGAGACAATATCTAAAAGTAGAAGACAAGAGTGATTAATTACACAAATATTTCAACGTCTACTGTAATTAAGTAATCAACCAATTATGAATATGCTCTATCTCTTTTACTGCGTACTGGAATCAACCAAAATATTGATTTGTTTTTTCTTTAATTGTCGGCAGTTCCGCGGGAGTAGGCGTTGAATGCTCATCCTTCTCTGCCAGCAATCCACGCTCAATCAAAAGAAATGAATTTTTACTAAGTGTTCGAACTTCCAATTCAGAAGTTATCACAACACAAATTGTTCAAAAGTAGATGCTGCTGAAAACTAGTTTTCGCTTTTATTTCACGACTCAGTATTTTTCCAAGCTTCCTTTGTTCTTTTTTTTTGTTTTTTTTTGCAAATAAAAAAACGTTTTGCTTTAAAGATTTTGGCTACAGAAATATGTAAATGACTCGATAGTGAATCCGTCGACTTTGTATGAATGTCAATTTTAAGAAGTTATATTCTCTTAAACTTTGAATCACCTGCCAAAGTTATGATATTTGCGTTTATAGGTTATTGAAACAGTACAAGCGAATAATATTCCAACATCTAGCACGACTAACCTACCAATTTTAAAAAGCTATATTCTCTTAAACTTGACTAACCTACCGGCATGGCCCGTTGTACACCCCAACAAAACCCGATTTGGAAATATTATAATTTCAGAATATAATCCAACGTCCAGTGTCATGTACTGCAAGTAATCAAAAGTGGAAACACGACCACAGTATCATAGGGGGTGGAATACAAAAACTCGAAGCGATACCAGAAGCTAATCCTACGTTGTTGCATGCGACATCCACAGTTAAAGAAACTGTTAAACCTAAATCTAAATTTTCAACAGCGTCAAAATACAAGGTGCAAGTGTCCAGTTTATCATTGGCTATTCTTGGCTGTAGTCTCCTTGAAGCTCTTGGTCAACCAAATAGCAGTTTCCCTAGGCGAGACCTTCCCAGGCCCAAATGGCTTCAATAGTACACCAAGTTCCTCAAACCTCTCCTGATGGAGCAACCGTGCACTGAATTCAAGCAACCCTTCTAAAGCCTCAGCCCTTTGTTGGTACGACGAGGTGTCGAACCTCCGTTGTCTTAACTCAAAAGAACCACGATGTGAAGTCCCAACAGTTGGATTCCTATCGGAGCATTCACTAACATCTTCCCAATCCAAGGGAAAGGAGCTGGGCCTAATCCCTTGCCAGACATCAGAGAAGCTTGCTCTGTTAAAGGCTCTGTCATGAACCTGAACTGTACATTTGTCTTTCGTGATTGACTGATCCGCACAATGCGGGGAGGTAGAAGAGCCCTGTAAAGATGACGAAGCCCTACGGGTTGTGAAAAGAGGGTCCTCGGATGAAGCCAATGGGAATTCTGCCATCCTATCGATTCTTGGGGCATTTACAGAGACATCCGGTGAGTTCATGCGGTGGAGGAGACTGACATTAGGTCTCATAGGAGTAGACAACGGCAGAGAAGCTCTACGAGATGGCCGAGCAGATTTATTTGCTGGAGTGCCTGATATTGGGAGCTGAGTACATGAACACAAGTATAAAATTAGGTTCCAACAAGGAAATGAAGGCTTAATAATCTCTAATGAAATTTCAATATTCAAGATTCTTGCAGCATGTGACTCGGGACATGATATTGAATGCAGGAGAGACAGCGCCATCTAGAGTTCAATAATATACTAAATTTTACTTTGATCTGCTTACATATTCACGGTTTGGAACTTTTTTTGATGGCTCTGTTCGTCTCCTAGGTGTTGCAGAAGCATTTGATGGAGTCATTCTTGGTGTCTTAACAGAATTGGAAGTCTTCCCAGTTATGACCCTATCTACACCTATCACTTCATGGCTGCTGTTCACCGACAGTCCCTCTAACCTTTGGTTTACATAACCACAAAACTCCTGCATTATCTGTGTTGAACACTGAGAGTCATGATCAACTCCATATATACTTGGATTCAGAATCCTATTGTTACTCAATGATCTCCGTTTGTCTCTATCTGTGCACGAAGAATCTTTTGGATCTTGGAATCCAGTTCTCCTTGTTTGATTAGATTCGGACCAGGTTGCTGGCAATGAATTATATCTAGGATTCTCAAGTTTTAGATGTACCTTTAGAACGCAAGGCTGAAGCAGAGAGTGTGCCAGCAGATCTGCAGCCTGAGACAACGAAACAGTATGCTTTGAAGTGAAAAGAAATGTATAGCAGAATATAACACAAAAATGTCCTACAGTTCGATGCAACTTAAGAGAACTGTGTTACTGAGCAAGTATGAATGTAAATCAGAATGGAATAGCAGTACAACACATACACTAGGCCTAAGTTCTGGATTTTTCCGCAACATGCTTTTAATGAGTCCCCGGCTGAACATAGAAACAAGAAACCAGATTAGCACCAATGAAATATACCAGGTTGAAAGTAACCTGAGAGTTACTTAACTACTCTAGTTCCAAGTTTACATTGATGGAAGGATCCCATGCCATAAATTGATGCCTCCGCCAATTCCAAAACATGTTTTTACCTTTCATGTAATTGTCTTAAAATTGCATTTCATAACAGGAGCACTATATATATATATATGCATTAGTAGGGTTGTGGGTTCAGGGGTTACACTGATAATTATTTCAGGAATATTCTTAATGTTACAAATGTAATGGTCAATGTACAACTTGGCACGAACCGAAGAGAATATGGAGAATACTGAAACTATAGTTATAGAGGTGGACTTACAGTGCTCCAGAATACATGGTTGGAAGAGGTGCCACAATAGACTTGTTTATTTTGTTGATGAGAGCTTGCATATCCTGATCAGAAGGCACAAGATTCATGAAAAAGTACACTTTTTGAAATGCAAAAGACAAAAGTCCATGCTGTATCTCTTTATGCGCTCCAAAGGTAGTTTAATGTGGAACAGAATAGGAAGTTGAGACACCAACTAACACAACAAGGAACTAAGCATGCACAAATCTAGTTAGTCTTCTCGAAGTGATAATGGACTGAAGTTCTAGTGCTATGGAACAACCTCAATTAATAAAGAAGCACCAGAAATAGTGTTTGCTTTTGCTTTTTCTTGTTTTCTTTTTGTCTAGGGTGGTTCAAGCCTCTTGTACCCTCTCTTTTTTTATCAATGCATCTTTACTTTGCCGATCAAATTTTTTTTTTTTTAAAAGTTATGCAGCACTGAACTTCTAATGCTATAAAACAACATCAGTTAATAAAACAGCACCTGAAATATCATGCAGGGCATATTTCAATAAAGGGCCTTGGAAGATGGAAACTTACAAAAGCTTTGAAAGCAGTCTTATGAGCAGCCATTTCATATATGCAGCATCCTGGAGATAAACATAGTCGGAAAACATAAACTTAATTCTGAAAACTTGTAACAAGTTGATAAAGCCATAAAAGATAAACAACTCTTTAAAGTGTTTACCTAAAGACCAAATATCTGACTTTGAACCATAAGGAATATCAGCAAGAAGCTCGGGGCACATATAGCTGGGAGTTCCCACGACCTGCATTGTGAGCCAAATGGCCCTCATTGTTAACAAGCAAGCAAAAGACCAAACTTAAACTAATCAAGAAAACATTTAGTAGCACCATGTTACTCACAGAAGAGGCTAGGTCATCAGAAGTCAACATTTTAGCCAATCCAAAATCACCTGTAGTCCAATGGATTAATTTAAGTGGGTTGGTTAGGAGGAAAATCATATGCAGTAGGTGGTTACGATTTATTTATAGTCAACCACGAAAACTTAAACAGTTAGTAAGTAGGATCACTTACCTAGACGTATGTCCTGATCCTTCGTCAAGAATATATTCGAGCACTGAGACATTTTTGCAAAACAGTGTCAGTACAGAAAATTTAAGAGTATCCCAAGCCAATATGTAACAACTTAATACACGAATCAACTATGCACGTATGAGAGCTGCCACTGACCTTGACATCACGATGAAGAACATGATTTCTGTGCAAGTAATCCAGAGCCATTAGGAGTTGAACAAGCCACTTACAGAGTTTCTGTACACAATATGAACAAACAAACAGTAAGGACTGATAACCTTGCAGTTGCAGATATTCCATAGTAGCTCATGTAGAGGAAAAGTAATGCACCTCTTCAGAGAAGTGAACACCGTTAGCTCTTTTTATAGCTTCACCCCTGCATAATCAAAGTAAGTAGTACCAAAGTTAACACAAGCAGATGAAACATGGAGAAATCATGCTGAGGCCTGTTAATCCACACAATATATTACAGTTTTACTTGAACAAGAAGAGCAACTTACATGTCTCCACCTTCACAATAACCAATGATGATGCACACATAGCAACCCTGCTAATAATGTGTTAAAATTTCCAAGTAAGAAATCCAACCATTCTAAGCCCAATGTACCTAAAAGGATAATCAATTTTCCCAGAAAAACTGACCTTCTCTACCCAGGAGTCTTTGTACTCCACAATAAATGGGTTCCGTACTTTGGAAATAAGATCCATCTATACGGATTAAGAAACAAGAAATCAGAATGGTAAAAGCCTAAAATATGTCATTAAGATACCACATACATATGGATATATGAATGTTCTGGACATGTTCCAACAAATAAATTCTTTGCTTACACTTCAAAATCATATTAGGTACTCAGTATCCACCATGTAAAGAGCTCCTCTAATGTAATAGGCAAGCCAGAATAACTTGATTAACTAACTACTTATATGCTTGACCAAAATGAGCAAAAAAAACACACATTAGGTTTGAGACAGAAGTATAAGAACCCACCTCCTGGTGTGCAGACCTTCGGCATCTGTCTGTCTGTCGAGCAAGACGAATCTTCTTCAAAACGTACCTTTGAAAAGGCAGAATTATGATGTAAATGTCAGATAAAAGTCCAAAACTATATATGCAATAGCTAAGACAGTCACACATCAATTAAACTTTAGGGCTAGTCCTTACTTCTTCTTTTCATGCTTATGCCTCACAAGAAGTGCAGAACCAAAAGCCCCTTTTCCAATCTGTTCCAGCACCTCATATTGCTCCATTATAACAAACTCCTGCTATCTCTCCTTCTGCAATTTCATCAAAAGTACTCAAAATCATCAACATAAACATGAAAATTAAACTCAAAGTAGTCCAAAGACAACCAAAAGACCAAACAAATTTACAACAACGAAAAACACACAAATAACAAGAACTATCAAGAGTTCTATAAAATCGCAAAAACAATGAAGGAATGAAATTTGAGTCTAACAAAAATATCATAAATCCTATGCTATAGCCGCTCAAATCAAGGAGATAGCCACTGAAAAATAGCATCTTGTATACGATACATTGTTTCTTCCAGGCAATGAGTGAGTAATTCTTTCATCCCCAAATCTTTTGAGGATCTACAAGAACACAGCAATTGCAACAGTAAGCTATGAATCTCAATTTACTAAAATCGCACCAAATCATTCCCCTGGAAAAACCTTATCATAGTTACTATCACTAGCCATCAGCCACATTGTGTCTGATTCCTCTTTCACTAAAGAAAAATACTAACCAATTCCCTAACCTAGTTCAAAACTAGCAAAAACCTAAGCAGTTCAAGAAACACTTACATCGAACTAAAAAGTTTAGCACTCTCTGAGAAGTTTTCACAACATAGTAACACACATTGTGTAAGTAAAACCTACAAGATCAGAAAATCAAACAAAAATGAGCACAAATTTACCTAAAATCAAGACGGTCACAGTAAAATCAGTGAATGCATCAGAACAAACAGCTCAAAAATATCAAATTCCCGTAACTAAGTAGAATGTGAGCTTTGAGAAAAAGAAAAGAAGAGGAAAGGAGAAACTTAGTTCAAACTTAAAAGTACAGTTTATGAGAGAAAAACAAGATAGAATAAAAAAAATATCTACCCATATTCATTTCAGTAATTTTAAGAAATTAAAAATAATAATAAACAAAGAAAGAGAGAGAAGAAGAAGTAAAAGAACATACCAAGAAAATCGATCTCTGAAATGTTCTGAGAAAACAGATTTAAAATGATAATAATAATAAGCTCACACAATCTCTTTCTCTTTGAAGAACTTTGACAGAGTTAGCAGAGAAAAGAAGGAGGAGGAGAAGAAGAAGAGCGGCAAAAGGATTGGAAATGGAAATGGAAAGGTGATTTGTTGAAATTCAAAGATTAGAAGAAGAAAATGTGAGAAAGAAATTTTGGAGAGATAGAAAGTGAAAGAAAGAAAGAAAAAGTAAGAGAAAGAGAAAGAGAGAAATGGATTTTAGTGGTTTTTGATTTTCTTGGTTTGCTTTTATGGGGATTCTCTTCTATCTCTCTTGCTCGTGACTACTAATGCAGAAAGTCAGGAGAAATGAAATGACCCATGAGTCATGAGAGAGTGGAGGGTAATAAAGTGAATTTGGAAGTTTACGTATGGTGTTTGGCACGGTAACGTATTAGTATTATTTGTTTTTGCGAAATGTAAATCCGGACCATTATCCGATCAATGATTTATAATTCAAAAATAATTCGAAATAGTATGTATACATGTATAATTCGTTTTTGAGATACGAATTTAGCATATAAAATTCGATATATATTGATCTATAAAAAAATCATTTTTAACATAAACTCGTCTTGTATATTATGATTTTATGATATGAATGAACTATATATATGATATAGATGATATATGTAATAATATAATCAACAAATAATATGTATATTAACGGTATAAGGATTAGATTGGTGTATACAAGATTTTAAAAGTAAAAAAATATAATAAGGGAAATACTTAAATTTGTCCTAAGTTGTTTACCCGATTTAACAACATGTCCCGTTTCTTTGAGCATTTTCAAATCCGCCCCACCATCCATATTTAACGTCCAAACGGAATTAAGTAGTGGGATTATCCTGACGTGTATATTAAATGTCTAGGTATAAGTACAGGTGGAAAGATTTTCCAACTTAGAAAGATAAAAATGCTCTAATTATTAATGTGTTAGAGATTGTATTTCTTATATCGTCCTAAGTTGGGACACAACAAGGAAAGTCAGGGATTTAAGTAACCATTTATTTGCATAAGGCGATGATGAAGATCATGTTATATGGAAATTTTTTTGATAAATTCAAAACAAAAATGTTTCTTCCTGATCTTTGAATTCCTACGACAAGTTTGTTAGGGTTTCCATCAGAAAATGGGTAGTTTATCATTGTTTATAAGAAATCAAGGATTAGGGTTTGTTTTGTATAATCCTTGAAGTAAAATCGATGGAGTAATTTTTGATTTAAACACTAACAAACTTGTGAGCGATTAGTTTCTGTTAGTTGAAGAAAATGTGGAAGAAGAAGCTGAAATTAATTGTTGAGATTATGGCAATTGAAGAAATAGTTAAGATGAAGAGTGATACATCTTTAAGAAGGTATAATTTCATTAGAAGATAACTACTTATTTTTGCTCAATGTTTGTTTTTATCAATACTTTATTATACAAAGAAGAATTCTTTATGCTAACGTGGCGACACCACATCCCTCCTCGCTAATGTTAAAAAATTAGAGCGTCACTTGGACAATCAAATGAATAGACACATCTTTTGGCGATAGATGTGAAGCTGAAAAAGAACACCTTATTTGAGAGCGCTCAAACAAATATATATTGAAGAAAAATGTATGTGAAAATGTTGGAAATTTGAATAGAAATTAGTTTGGGTTAGTTACAAATACCAAATTATGAAGGATTGTGTCTAATTAAGAAACCTTTTCAATTTCAATTGGAAACTTATCCTTAAGAGATGTGACTCTCCATGACTCTCTCCAAAGGATGTGACTTTCCATGAAGAGGTTCTTTGTTCTTTTCTAAGAGTAATCAATCAAGTATACATAAACCCTTCTCATGATTCTTTTAAGAAACAAGAAAAGAACACATCACAATATGATGTCACTAGTATTATTATTGTGATAGTATTTAGAGAGATGAACATTAAACGTGGTTCGCCGTTTTCGTGAGTTTGGAGTGCTATTACTCGAGGAAGAAAGATTGTTGTATCCTAGGATAAGTTTCGCAAATAAGATCTATACTTAGTTTTTCTTAAGGACAGAGTTTGCATTACTCGACTCGATCTATACTTAGTTTCTTGATTTTCTTATTTCTTTGGTTTTCATGATTCGGACTAATGTCGGTTACACAGAAGAATTGTCTCCAACAAAAAAATCATATTGTTAATAGACAAACTTAATTATCAAGAGATTCCAATAAGAAAATAACATGTGCATGCATGGGGCATAAGAGACTTGCTTGATATATTTGGGGATTTTTTTACTTGATTTGAAATTAGAATTTTTAAAATTTGAGATTTTTAACTAAGGATTTTTATAAATCGATTTTGAAATTGAGGTTTTTGGTTTAGGTGTTTTAAAATCGATTTTGAAGTTAAAAGTTATCAATTTAGGGCTTTTCAGTTTGGGGTTATTAACGGAACTTGTATGTTAGTGAAGATCTGTATTTTGTTGGTGAAGGTGTAATTTTGTTATTTAAACGGTCCTTGTTGGTCAGTAATGACTCTGTTAGTGAAGATGTATGTATTTTGTTAGTGAAATGCTATCCGTTAGAGATAATAAGGCCTTTATATTGTTATTGAATCTTTTAGAGAAGATGTGTGTATTTTGTGGGTTAAGTGGCTTATTAATGGTAATTTTTTGGTCAGTTATATAAGTGTAGATGATATGTTTTTGGGTTAAAAATGATTTTCTCTTTTTTTTTAGGGTGGTTTCAGTCAAGATGATATGATATATGTTAGTGTAGTATGTTAGTTTTAATATGATATTTGATAGTTTGTTGAACTTGAGTGCATAATTGTTGGGAAAAAAAAGTTGTGGAAAATGTTTTGCTTTATAAAGTTAGTGAGTGGTAAAATATAAACAATAGTTATCTAACATCAGTACTCATTTACTTTATAGATAATTATATGTTTAGAATCTTTACTTTCACATGAATCACATGAACATATGTGGATCAAGTTTGAGTAGTATAAAAGTGATCAGCTCTATAAGAAAGCTATGTTTGATGTGTTGAAGGCTAAATATGGTGTAACACCCAGATAATTTTTCTAAGGATAACCTCACTAGACAACATAAACATATTCTTCTCATCCATCTGAGATAGATCAACACCACCACCACCAGTGATAACCCCACTTGTTTGATACCCGCCAGAGATCCTGCAATCCTTTGGAGCACTTGATCCGTCATAAGCTACGCTCTTAGTAGCATGTTCCACAGTCACAGCCTCCAGAATAATTGCTCCATATCCTCAGCTTTATTACCACATACCCATTCCTTCCTTAGAGAGGAAAGCATTTACCTAGCTCCCCAAAACTTGGTTCCAATATATACCATTTTTTCATCTTGATGGACTCCATAGTAGTTCTTAAAACAAGCCAACCTGAACTTTTTGCATATTGAAGGGTTTAGAATGGTAAAGTATACCTTTCCTCCCCCATAAGCTATGTATAATCAACCATTCCAAGTTCACCCACTGCATATTTCTCAATTTATTTTATAAAAATATCCTTATCAAAAGCCCTAATATCATCCAACCTTAATTATTTGTCGCTTCCATTAACATTGTTCTTCTTAACTTAATGTGTTAGCATGTTTAGTTCATTATCTACTTGGAACTCCTTTTAGTTGAACCTTAATGTATTAGCATGTCTTATTCTATATATATACTACCATCTTATGGATTTATACTTATGTATCATTAAGTTTTCCAATTGTTGCAACAACCATATATATGTAAATTAATTGTTTGAATGTGTTGTGTGCTTAACTTGTTCAATGAACTATGTACTTGAATGCAATGTGTATTTACTATATTTTCTACCTCATATATATTATCATCCCATTGGATTTGTATATATGTAAATATTTTGATAAAATCTTGTTTTCCAATTAAATTATTGGGTTTAACTAAGCTAGAGTTTTGTTTTCTTTTTACACGCCCTTTATTTTAATCGACTCTTAGTTACATGACATACTTCTTGTAATCTAAGCTAAAATATCTACTCGCTAAGGTGATTATGTTGGTGACGTCTTCTATTTGTCAAGTAATTTAAGTTCTTTCATTTGGCTAACCAAATCAGCTAGTGGGGTTGGTTCTTATACACTCATGTTTGCTAATTATTATTATTATTTTTTTATTTCATTTTGATTTCACACATTCTACTGAGCTTAAAATAATTCTTGTAGGAAAAATATTTGATTGACTGAGCATGATAAGAAGTTTATAACACCCCTCATTCGTATCGAAAACTTAAGTTAAATAGATATCTTGGACTGAGTCACGAATCCTTGTTAGGTTAAAATTTTAGTTCAACTCTGAACTCTTTAACTAAGTTCTGAATATACATTTCATGCATAATCTAAAATTCTTTAATCTGATTATCAAAATCTTGCATTTTCTTGTAATGCTATGGCCCATATTGCGAGAGTTTTTTTTTTTGTATATATAACCTAGGATGGTTTTTCTATAATTGTGACAAAGACTTTCCCAGCAAATCTACCTTTGTTTCACTTTGCCGTATATAATTTTTGAGAAATTTTGTGTTTGGGTCGTAGGTTTTGGTATGGTAGAGTGTTTGGGTCGTAAATTTGTCCAATGATGTGTTTGGGTCGTAAGACCATCAGTCAACACGGTCAAACTAACCGACCGTTAGTCCAAAAATTACAAGTTTGCCATTCCGTCAAAGTACCATTAACATCCGTTTTTTTGTCAAAAATTCGGCAAACATTCGGCAAACATTCGGCAAAGATTCGCTGTATCATTTTTCGTCCAAAAAAATCGCCGTTTTTTTGAGCCGATTTTTTCAATTAATCGCCGATTAATTCAAAAAATCTCTGTTGCCTTTTGTTATTACGGGTTTTTTGGTTTTTTTTGGGTTTTTTAGAAGTTGCTTCTTCCTTTGCTTATTCCTCCCTGCAAAAAAAAAAGAAAAACAAGAAAAAGCAACGATCAATCAAGGGTTTGTGGGTATTAATCGATTATCAACACTAAGATTAAGCCAATGATGAACAAAAGTGTATCTAGGTAAGTAATTTTGATAATTTTATGTTTGGTTTTTAGGGTTTTAACAATGGGTAGTAGAGTTTTTAAATCTATACTTTGATCTTGCTTCTATGATTGTGATTGATTTGTGATTTGAATGAAATCATTTGTTTGTAAACACTAAAGATTTGTTGAATGAAATCATTTGTTTTTTGTTAAGTTTTCTTGTTATGGTGGTGAATGCAATGGTAAATATTTAACACAAATTTGTTAAAAAAAAAAAAAAAAAAAAAAAAAAAAAACGTAATAAGCAAATGATGCAGAGAATTTTTGACGTTTTTTTGACGAATTTTTGACGTTTTTTCGCCGATTTTTTGCCGAATTTTTTGACAAAAAAACGGCTGTTGATGGATACTTTGACGGAATGGCAAACTTGTAATTTTTTGGACTAACGGTCGGTTAGTTTGACCGTGTTGACTGACGGTCTTACGACCCAAACACATCATTGGACAAATTTACGACCCAAACACTCTACCATACCAAAACCTACGACCCAAACACAAAATTTCTCATAATTTTTTATTATATATCTTTGTATTATATGTATAGTTTTAGATATTAATTGGAGTGGTGCAATATGGGTTTGGCCTTGCTAATGGGTTAAAATTCAATCCATTGGGATGGGATCTAGGGCTTCACGTATGGTAAAATTTGATTAATAAGGCAAATCAGTCCGCGGAAAATATCATCAGCTAACATAAGACCAAACAATTCGATTATCTTAAGGGTCAGATCAATTTTCACTTGTTTTGGGATGAAAACAAATGTACGGTAAAATCGTACTTGCAAGTAGGTTCGAGAGATCAAAATCGAACAGGACGGGCCTAAACCAAGAAATGACCGTTCACGTCCTACTTCAATCATAAAGGTGGAGAAGCCTGGGTATGTATTAGGGGAGGAAAGCAAAGAAGGTTAAGAAACATCAGTGTGATAAGTAGTGTGTGAAGAAAAAAGGATTCTCTGAGATGAATCGTTAAATTTTATATGTTTTTGTTTTTTCTGTCTCGTTGTCTTGTTCTCGTTTCGAATAGATGAGAACCATCTATTTATAGTTCAAAGGAGACACACTGATTTATCGTAAGTGGTGGAAGTTAGGGAGAGGTGGAGAAGTGATGATTATGGAGATTGTAGTGGGGTCGTGTCCGGAAAGCAGGGAAGACCTATCTGACCACTACTCCTCATCCTCTTAACTATTCTATAACCGTCCCACTACTTGTTACCTTCTTGTTCGTGGATGTGTTGCCACAACGCACGATTGTCGTAGACCGCCAGACCAATACCCCAATGAGAATCCCCCCATATGTTGTATTGGATATCTCGTGGAAATAGTGAGTCATTAGCCACTATTGTTCTGATTAAGTCAAGTCAAGTCAAATGACTTGCTAAGTCAGTGAGGCAAGTCGCGCTATTCACTAAATTGACAATTAGACTGATTAGTGTCGATTCTGGTAAGTTCATCGGTCATGTACTTTCTTAGGAGTAACATGCATCATTTAATGGTTAGGTATTAACTCAGAAGTGACTTAGCGTAAGTTTGAGAGGCATTTGAGGCCAAATATTCTAGAGGGCTTCTTGAGCAAAAAGACATATTAGAAAACCATATAAGATTTGGTATTAGATCAATATTGAGAAGAAGGGTGTATTTCTGAGGGTAGTAGCTAGCAAAGCTAGTACTTGATACTTAGCACCAATAGTAATGTTCTAGCTCTTTTAGTATAAAAGCCTAATGTGCTAACGTCTCAGGAGTAACTCCAACATACATAGGTTTTAGTCAATATCAATTATGCTAGGTCTAGGAAGCTAGTGTCAAGGAGGTTCGAAGTTAGCACTTCAACTAGGTCAAGTACAGTTAGCACTAAAGTGCTAGCGCCATTACACTTATGGCAAAGTCGCTAAGTATGGACGCACTAGGCCCAGGACATATTGTCCATGGGCGCATTAGACTAGGGACGTGCCACGCTTGTTGCGCTAAGTCAAGGACGCATCAATATAGGACGCATCCGCTGGGACGTATCACTTAGGATGCTAAGCTAAGGAGCGCGTCAGGTGGGACATGTTGTAGCTAGAGGCGTGCTAGCGCATGGGACGCGCCAAAGCTAGGAAGCATTGTAGCCAAGAGCGCATCAGCTAAGTCCGCTGCACCAAGGACGCATCAGTGCTAGGGAGCTAGGGGCGCATCAGCGTTCGAGGCGCTATAGCTAAGTATGGGATGCATCAGGCCAAGAGGCATCATCTAGGGCGCATCAATCATGGCGTTGCTAGCCATGGGACATATCTTCCAAGGCATGGGTATTAAGGTTAGCGTGTTTAGCGCTGAGGTTAAGGTGATAAGGTAGTGGCGCGCCAACTAACGCCTCATTAGGCAAAGACGCACTAGCTAAGGCCATGTTAAGCTAGTTGACGCTTCTTAAGCGCTAGGAAAGTTAGTGCTTTTAGCGCTAGGGTTAGCGCTTTCAGGTCTATGGTGGCGAACTAGCGCCAGTGTGGTGCTAAGCCAAATAGCTGGTGCTAACTTGGCGATGACTGAAGAGAAGGTTAGCCTAGCTCAAAGGCTCAATGCGTTTTTTGAGGCATTGCTTCTAGTTTATGACGCGTCCAATATGAGTGGCGCATAATTTGTGGCTTATCTTTAAGCAAAGTGCTAAAGTAGCATATTTGAACTTAGAAGAGTAATTTGAGACGAGTTCGTTGCGAACGAAGCGTTAAGCTAGAGTGTTTTTTGGGGTTTAAGCATTAGATATTCCCGAATTTGATAGATGTTATCGAAACATCGGTGCTCACTCGAGGAAAGTTCAAGGAATTCATCTGTGGAATTTATGCGACTTGAGACTAGTTCGTGATAGGCACTTAATTTATACATTTATTCTACCTTATTTATATTTTCTAGTCATCGTTATTGTACTAATAATATATTTTTATTGTTTTATTAGGTGGTTCGCATAAAATACGAAGCTATAAGTTAAACACGGCTAAAACGGCTAATTGGTGGACTCTATGGAGTTAAGAGAAAATAAGGGGTCATCGATTATTGTTGGACGGACTGAAAGAGAGAAAAAAGGAACAAACAAAGTTTGTATGAAAGTCTGACAAATTAAAAGTTTTCTATGAGATTGTTAAAAGAGAGAAGTGAGCATCACATGTAGAGATTGGGTAGACGTTGGACAGTGTAGGAGGTGAGAGAAGGAAAAAGCGTCACATGATGGAGAGAATGAAGGACATGGCTCGGTCAAAGTAGACCATAGAAGAGGTCAGGCTATAAAATGGCTGTTGGTTGTCACATGATGGAGAGAAAGTAGGGTAGGCTTGAAAGTGATTGGAGGTGTAGGCTTCAAGTGAAGCCTGACATAAGAGAGAGCCTGTCACGTGAAGAAAAGGTGGAGGCTGTTTTGGTTTTGTAAGAGGAGAGAATATGTGAGGCAGTACGGTTGGAGACTTTTGAGTTTAACCTTTCTTTTAGGTTTTGAAGTTGGACAGCCGTATAACATGAAGGAGAAAAGCAAAAGTAGAGGATTGACTTTTTCCTGGGGAGAGACGGCTGACAACTGATAGGAAAAATGAGGGGAGGCGTAGACTTGGAGGTTTTTCTTTTGGGGGTTGTACAGAGGTGGGAGAAGACCCAGGAGCTAGGCGGAGAGTTAGAGATAGAGAGGTTGTTTGGTTTCTGGTAGTGAGACCGAAAGTACAAAAGGGGGGATGACGCAGATGGAGGTTTGATGTTCCTTTTTACCAGGTTGGCAGGCGTCGGTCATTGAAAAAAAAGAAAAATGAATGATAGAGAGAGAATAGCAGAGGGAGATGGTGTGCGGCTAAAGTTGAAAGAGCATACATGAGCAAAAATCAAAAGGGTTTCAATCTTTTCCCTCTCTACTTTTCTTAATTAATTTTTATGGGTTTTGAGAAATCCAACTCCATGTCTTGCTAATTAATTTGTAGCTAGGGTTTTATGTTGAAACCATTATAGGTTTTAGATCAATTAAATCGGCTTATTTGATACAGACTATTATGATTTGAATAGATTAATTCCATGATTTTATTTATTGATTTAATGAAAAAATAGTTGTTGTTTCACCTATTCTGTACAATACAGTAACCTATCTGCAGCATTACTAGGTTAGCAAATATGTTTGTCTACTTATTTGATATTTCATACTTGGGTTAAATCCTTAGATGGGGTATGCTTAGAAGAGCCAGATATTATTTGTGAACCTATAATTAGTTTCGTATAATTTTCTCGCTAACGCAATTAGATGGTGTATGCATGAGACTTAAAGTTTTTGATGCGCCATGCTTAGGGCGTCCCAGTGACATTTGCGACTCTAATATATATAATAGGTGATGTCGATAGAACGAACAATAAATGAATATTCAGGAGTTATATTTCATTTCAATAATCAAATAGAAATAGTGGTGGATACTGAAAACCCTGGTTACTGCTTCTCCCATTTGATTTATTTTATTAGTTTAGTTTTTTTTTCTTGTTTTAATTTTATTCTGACAAATCCAAAAATATTATTTCTGATTAGTTTAATTGAGATATTGATTGCAGTATTTGCCCGCTCCCTGTGGGTTTGACCCCTACTTGCCGTTGTTTACTAGTTAGACGTCGTGCGATTGCGATTTATTTATATAGGGTAATTTAAAATCCTATTAATTTTTGGCGCCGCTGCCGGGGGATCGGTTGTGGAATATTGTGATTATTATTTTTAATTTTCTAATTATATCTTAGGTTTTTATTTTATTTATTTTTATTTTTGTATATGTTTTTATTTATTTATTTTTAGGATTTTTGGTTCTATTTGACTCGTTTTGTATTTTAGTATCTCTTTTCAGGTACTTTTCCGAGGATGATGACTCTTTTGCAGAAGACGTCATCTAAGCTGATACTTCGAGAATATATGGATCGGTCACGGAATAAGGAAGTTCTTGCTTCACCCGAGGTAAGTGAAGAATCACCTCTAACGATATATGAGAAGTATTACAAACACAGAGTGCTTAGTTTGGAACAAAGATTGAGAGTTCTGGAATACCAGAAATTAATTGTTGATGATGATCAGTCTTGTAGTGACTCTCTGTTCCATACATAATATATAGATGACCCTGTGGATGATTGTGTAGATGATTTGCCTAATTATATAGATGAATCTATCTCACAAGATCATTCACCCGACTTAGTGGTTGTTTCTAGACCCCTAGACTTCCAAAAGTTACCTAATTTAGGGTTAGAATTATGTGCTTCTCAAGTTTTGTTGGAGAACTTTGCATCCAAATACCCAGAGGACTTGCCTGTTCCTGACATTGTGCATGAACCAATTGATATTTCCCCAATCCCAATATTATCCCCATATTATGTTCTTACGCACTTCAAAGTGTAGTAAAAACTTGGTTTGGGGGTAATCCCTTGTTTTTGATAGTTTCAGTGTCTCCGGGTTGTCATGATATAAGTGTGAAACTGTCACTTGTATATATTTTATTTTGGGTTGATCCCCAAATTTTCAGGTTGTTAGTGTATGGGGATTCTTTCTGTACATATCCAGTAGGTAGATTTTTATTTTCTTGTTTTTATTATTTTTTTAGGATTTTTGTTTATTTTTATTTTTGGTGTTCTTTGTTATTACTATCGTTGATGTGTGTTACAAAGAACACTGCTTTTCTCGAGTCAATAAGGTGAGACGTTCCAATCCTTTCTCTTTAATTTACATTTGTTTCTCTTATTTATATTTATTGTATACCATTCTAGGTTGCACGGTTCGAAACATTGAGGACATTGTTAAATTTAGGTTTGGGGGTAGAGTTTCAGAAAATTGATGCCAATAAGAAACTCCGAAATTTAGAAACTTGTGAACAATTCAGGATGACACTAACCATTCTAGGTAGATGGAAATATAGCTCTTATCTATAGGAATTGGTGTGCCCAGCTGAATGGTCTATTCATATCTGAATGCACTCAGGTGTTAAAAATAATATGATAATCATTGAACAAGCATATCTCGGAATCATCATAACCATATCACTTTCTATTTTTATTTTTGCAATTTTATGTTTCTCTAAGTGATTTGGTGGGGCCCTAGTATTGCCATAAGGTTAGCTCGGATGCGTTAGAATTTTAATTTTTTCAAAAATAAATAAATTTTTTTTGACACTTTGACATCAATATGCGTGTGTTCTCCATGTCTCCGTCGCCTAAACAAGCGTGGAATGCAGGATCCATGGGAACTATCATGTAATCTGTTGAAAAGGAGCATGCGCTTAGATTCAAAAGATCTAATCATGAAGTCATAATAATAAAAAAAATTATTATGTATATAAATAATAATAAAATATGAGCATCCGAGCCGGACTTTATACTAATATTTTGGGAAACACCGCTCACCTTAGTCAACATATGCACCATTCATCATTTCTATATCCATCTTCTAATTTATTTCTGTGTTTGAATTTGATTGATTTCGAGCAATGTGAATTTTTATCTAGTTTAGGATGTTCAATGATTGTTTGAGTAGAGTTTTGCATTCTTATATGAATTTTAGTACGCTGAGTACAAACTCGTGTACAACAATTGGATTCATATAGGGTAATGATTCTTATAGCCAAAGAATTTAGTATGCCAACTAAATAGCTCGTTTAGTGTTTATCCTCAATCCTTCACAGGTAGCTAGAATTTGGAGTAAAGATTTTGTGGGTATATCTTTTGTAAACCCTCACGAGATAAAACTCGTCCGCTAAGGCCACTTAGGGGTTTAAAGGCTTATTACATATGCTAAATGTAGTCGCGATTCCTACGAAAGTGAGTTAAGATCTTATTTTATTTTTTTTAGATTAGTTTTGCTCGAGGACTAGCAAAATATAGATTTGGGGTATTTGATAGGCACTTAATTTATACATTTATTATACCTTATTTATATTTTCTAGTCATCGTTATTATACTAATAATATATTTTTATTGTTTTATTAGATGGTTCGTATAAAATCCAAAGCTATAAGTTAAACACGGCTAAAACGGCTAATTGGTGGACTCTATGGAGTTAAGACAAAATAAGGGGTCATCAATGATTGTTGGATGGACTGAAAGTGAGAAAAAAAAAATCAGACAAAGTCTGTATGAAATTCTTACAAATTAAAAGTTTTCCGTGAGATTGTTAAAAGAGAGAAGTGGGCATCGCGTGTAGAGATTGGGTGGACGCTGGACAATGTAGGAGGTGAGAGAAGGAAGAAGCGTCACATGATGGAGAGAATGAAGGACATGGCTCAGTCAAAGTAGACCATAAAAGAGGTCAGGCTATAAAAGGGCTGTTGGTTATCACATGATGGAGAGAAAGAAGGGTAGGCTTGAAAGTGATCGGAGGTGTAGGCTTTAAGTGAAGCCTGACATAAGAGAGAGCCTGTCACGTGAAGAAAAGGTGAAGGCTGCTTTGGTTTTGTAAGAGGAGAGAATATGTGAGGCAGTACGGTTAGAGACTTTTGAGTTTAACCTTTCTTTTAGGGTTTGAAGTTGGACAGCCGTATAAAAGGAAAGGAGAAAAGCAAAAGTAGAGGATTGACTTTTTCTTGGGGAGAGACGGCTGACAACTGATAGGAAAAAGGAGGGGAGGCGTAGACTTGGAGGTTTTTCTTTTGGTGGTTGTACAGAGGTGGGAGGAGACCCAGGAGCTAGGCGGAGAGTTAGAGATAAAGAGGTTGTTGGGTTTCTGGTAGTGAGACCGAAAGTACAAAAGGGGGGATGACGTAGAGGGAGGTTTGATGTTCCTTTTTACCAGGTTGGCAGGCATCGGTCATTGAAAAAAAAGAAAAATGACTGATAGAGAGAGAATAGCAGAGGGAAATGGATGCGGCTAAAGTTGAAAGAGCATACAGGATCAAAAATCAAAAGGGTTTCAATCTTTTCCCTCTCTACTTTTCTTAATTAATTTTTATGGGTTTTGAGAAATCCAACTCCATGTCTTGCTAATTAATTTGTAGCTAGGGTTTTATGTTGAAACCATTTAAGGTTTTAGATCAATTAAATCGGCTTATTTGATACAGACTATTATGATTTGAATAGATTAATTCCATGATTTTATTTATTGATTTAATGAAAAAACTAGTTGTTGTTTCACCTATTCTGTACAATACAGTAACCTATCTGCAGAATTACTAGGTTAGCAAATATGTTTGTCTACTTATTTGATATTTCATACTTGGGTTAAATCCTTAGATGGGGTATGCTTAGAAGAGCCAGATATTATTTGTGAACCTATAATTAGTTTGTATAATTTTCTCTCTAACGCAATTAGATGGTGTATGCATGAGACTTAAAGCTTTTGATGCGCCATGCTTAGGGCGTCCCAGTGACATTTGCGACTCTAATACATATAGGTGATGTCGATAGAGCGAACGATAAATGAATATTCAGGAGTTATGAAATAGTGGTGGATACTGAAAACCCTGGTTACCGCTTCTCCCATTTGATTTATTTTATCAGTTTAGTTTACTTTTCTTGTTTTTAATTTTATGCCGAAAATCCAAAAATATTATTTCTGATTAGTTTAATTGAGATATTGATTGCAGTATTTACCCGCTCCCTGTGGGTTCGACCCGTACTTGCCACTGTCTACTAGTTAGACGCCGTGCGGTTGCGGTTTATTTATATAGGGTAATTTAAAATCCTATCAGTCGGATATGGCATAAATATTGTGAGTATTGAGGAAGCTGCGAGGCCAATTTAGAATGATTGTAGAGAATCTGTATTCTTAATTCACTTACGAAATATAAGTAGAGATACAGTATTACAGGTTTTCCTATAGAGCTAGGCGTATGCGCATAAATACGCAAATATCCTTTATATTCCTGCTGCTTGGCAGAGGGCAATTTTATAATCTAGTCCTTGTTAAAAACTCACCATCTAAATCACTGTAGTTCGAAATCTATCGGAGTCTTGTACAACTTTAGTTTGATTAGTTTTACTTTTGGATCTTTGATTCAAAATTATTAATAGATGGATAGTAGTTTAACGAATTGAATGGATGATGTTAGTACCTAAAAATAAATTCTAGGCAAAACAATGTACTGTGGAAGTACTTTCTTTAGATTCAGAAATCAAAATCGTACATGGCAAACCTAAACCACGATAGTAGCTGATAAACACGTAAGTGCTATATTTTTACACCCATATTTATACTAATTGGGACTCTTTATTTCGTTAATATATTTATTTTAAGTATTTTATAGAAAATACAAGTGAATCTGATCACCGGTACAATAAAATAGCCATATTACTAGCTGAAGGGTGTTGCGACAAAAAACACCTAATGTCACTCATGTCAAGTGTTTATATTTGTAGCACCACCTGCGTGGCTGCCTCAATTCATCACCAGAGAGATCAATAAAGGAAACAAAGAATTGCCTTGGCTTATACAAGCAGGTGGAGGTTACTTGGGTAATTCTATTAGGCAGTGGACATGGACAAATCATCACCATACTTCTTTGTGGGTTAGAACATTAAAGCATAATCCGTTCTTAAAGACAAAGAAGAAATTCTCATTTCTTCATATCTTATCAGAAGAGAAGGGGATCTGAGCATCAACACCTTACAGATTCGATGGCTAAATTGTTGCAGCAAAGCTAGGTCGTGATGTGTCTGGATATGGATTGAATTTTGGTTGGTTTTGAGAGTTAAATCAGATAGGGATAAGATTGGTTCTGCTGCAGTTGACGAAATTAATGGGTTGTGGAAGAAGAGAGTTGTATGGCAGTTCGAAGGCGAAA
Source organism: Papaver californicum (assembly GCA_023531435.1). NCBI lineage: Eukaryota > Viridiplantae > Streptophyta > Magnoliopsida > Ranunculales > Papaveraceae > Papaver > Papaver californicum. Next base: position 9,470,202 of record JAJJMC010014301.1, on the reverse strand, counting down.
AAGAAAAGTTGCCCGCGAGAGAAGTTTTGATAAAAGATTTCATATATAATGGTTGATTGTGCTGCTGTGATTGAAGTTGAAATCAAGAATAATATAGTTGAGATGGGTTTGTTTAGGTTTTCAAACAAGGTGAAGATAGACTGCTGCCATGGCCTAGACACAAAACAGGGAAGAATGAGTTAAAGAAAAGAAAGATGGGTTGCTGTCGTGAAGATAATGAATGGGTTTTGATCCTGTTGGTGATTGCTTGATTTTTGATTGTGTATCGAGTGAAATGGATTTTGTATGCTGCCATCAATTTGAGAAGTGGTGAAGAAAGAAGGAACTGATGGGTCTGTGATGAATTAGATGGTGATTAAAAGAACTCATAGAAGAGCTGGTTGTTGCCGTGAGTTTATTGAGTAATTGAATGAATTTCTGTTTGAATTGAATTTGATAATTGCTATTGCAGGGAAGGATTTAGAACTGTTAGAATATAAGTTGGTCATGTCGGAAAACTCCACCAGAATGCCCTCAAAGTGTTCGCTGAATCGCTCGAAAGAAAGCCGGGAAGGGAAGAAATGTTGAGATTGCACTGTCAGTTCCTTGAGACTGAAAGATTAATATGTCTTGGGCTTGTTATGGATTGGGCTTTTGGAAAATACTTCTCTGATCCAAGTTAGAGTTTTGGAAACTCTGGCTTATATAAACACCTATAAATACCAACAGGAAGAGACACTGGAGAGAGACTTTTTTTACGCCCAGTTTATAGATTTTACACGCTGAGTCTAGAGTAAAAATTAGGTTTTAGTTTTTGGTTTTAAACAATTGATTTTCTTCTTAATTTATTTATTGTTTTTGAGAAAGCCATGTCTAGCTAAATCTCTTGTTAGGGTGAAAGGATGAACTTGTAGTATTATTTTTCTTGTGTTTCAAATTTAGGGTTTTCAACTATAAAGTTTAATGTTAATGTTTTGTTTCTTTTTCAATGTTTTATCTTTCTCAATGATTTTTCATGTCCTATGCTAAGTATAGTTCATTGTTTGATTAACAGAAGAACTCGTTGAGATCTTGTTTTTGAATCGATTTATGAATGTTCTTTGACTATTTATGCCACGTATACTTAGTGCTTCGAAATTTTAATTTATGTTGAGAACAAACGATCTTCTTGATAATCTTTGTTTACAATTCTTAAACGAAACATCTTCCGTGTACGAGTAGCTAGATTTGCTACTTTGCATGAGTAAAATCGATACCCTTTTGTGATGAATCCAAGTAAACCCTAATCTACAATGGATTTCCAAAACCTTAACACTTTTCTACTATTGATTTCAATCTTCGTTAATTTGCTTTAATTCATTCGTTAGCTTAATTTCTTAGTTAAAAAATCAGAATTCCTTATTTGAAATATTTTTAGACTCGAAAGTTAATTGTATTAGTTAGTAGAAGTGATCCATACTCCTCGTGGGAACGAACCGTATTTGCTATTGTTTATATCTTTCGATAATGTGCGCTTGCGGTAAAATAAAGTCGGTTTCCGACGCATCAGTAGCCGTTTCACCCTGCTTCGGTCAAAAAGAGAGGAAATGGGTTGATCTTAGGGGAGGGAAGCAAAGAAAGTTGAAGGAATTTGTATGTTGAATTGTGTGTAGAGTTGCAGAACTATTGAGAAAATAACAAAACTTGAGAGAATGTTAAGCTTGTTGTGTTTTCTGAATGGGCTAAAGAGCATATTCATAATAGTTGAGAACACACGTATTTTCCTTGTAAAGTAGTGGAAGTAATGAAGTGATGGAGTAATGGAGATTGTGGGGATAATGGTGTAACCGCCCATTATCCTTGGGAGTTTCTGGAAAACCATGATTCCATTATCTCCTGAACTGCTCCAAATTTACAACTACTTTGTAACTTCTAGATCATGGGGTGTTACTACGCCACATGTTGCTGTAATCGCCAAACCAAAACCCCATGTAACATGATCTGATTTCTCGTAAGAATTAGTGTAGTTGTGGATTTAGGATAATGCTAGCACAAGCAAGAGCGCAAAGATGCTCAAAAATAGGGAGAGGGGAAATCTAGCACTAGCACTGGGGCTAGAGGCGCTATCCTTGGCGCGGATAGCGCTGTCAGGCCTAGCCTAGCAGGCGCCAGTGGCCCTGTAGCTAGCGCTGCCAGGCCTGGAAGCGTTGTTGGTGTTGGGGCTAGCGCTAGCACTGGTGCTAGCACCGCTAGGGCCTTTTTGGCGCGAAAGCATACTGGCTTTGCTGACTTTTTTGGCCTTTTGGCTTTTTTTGGCCTTTTGGCACATGTGCGCGCTTTATTGGTGTTGGGAGTGTGGCTAAGGCTCGCACTTGCTAGTGCCATGGTTATTTTCTAAGTGCCACTATCTTTGACGTTCATTAATGTTGTGGCCATATTTATGGCATGTTTAGAATTTCTCAATTGTATGAGATTTATTGTTAGCATTTTATGCTTAACTTTTATGCAGTGCATACATAACATCTTCAAGAGATTCAGCTGTGGAAGTTTGTAACTTGAAATTATGCTTGATGCCAATCTGCAATTAGATGGTATGCATCTAGTTCGCGTTTTTGTTCAGATATGGCTTAGCCTCTATTCTGAATGTTCGAAATTCTGTATAATCAACGTATTCTGTCTTATACAAATAGTTCGCATAGATGCACATGAAATAACGAGGATTTAATTGATTATAACTCTGAAATTTCTGTGGTGCGTATATATGCAAAAGAGCTGCAGGGCTAATTTAGCCAGGAGCTGAATATCTCTTTCTCGATTTTCTTGCAGAATATAGGATAGTTGTATGTATTCGTAATTCTGATGTTATGTCAGGAAATTGTGTATATTTATTTTGTGCTTCTGCAGCAAGGCAAAAGCAAATATTATAATTTTCTCCCTTGACAAAATTCACCATCAACAGATGCTCATTGGATTTAGATTGAATCGGTATATTTCTTACTTTGTTTTTATATGTGTTCAATGGTTTTATATTACAGGTGAAGGTGGTGAAGAAAAAGTGAAGAAGATGACCTTTGTAGTACTATCAATTCTGAGCTCTCGGTTTTCTGTGGCTAGATCAGTTACACATGTACTTTGTATATTAGATCTTGGTTGTACGTTTTATGATGAAATCTCTGTCGTTGTTCTTGGATTTTCCGATATGCGACACGTGGATACTAACCACAGTGGTGTATGCTAACTAGAGGTTTAAATTAGAACAAAGGGGTATGTTAGTCATTTCAAGGTCACCTGAAATTTCCACCAGTCATTTAACTCTATTTAACGTGTAACTGGATAAATTTATAAGTTTATTAAAAAACATGACTAACTGGTAAATAACTTTCAAAATGGGATATATTTTTAAAAAGCGGATGTAATAAAGAATGGTAATTTAGAAATAATGTGAAAAAATATTTTACGGATCGTATATTTCGGCAATTTATAAATATACATATAATTCGTTTTAGACTGGAAATTTACAAAATTGAATCGGGATTTCAAACGGACATATATGACGGAAGAATTCACAAATTATATGCATATTTACTAACATGATACGATAATCTTTTTTTGATTTTCATCAACACAAAAATCTAAACAAACAAGAAAAGAACTCCATAAAACGGGTATGAAATTTTTCATACTCTTATTCTATTTTATGTGGGACCATTTTCACGTTGTTCATGGCATTTAGGTAATATTAGGTACACTGTTTCCCAGACTGGGTTGTCGTGTTCGTTTTAGTGGTGTTCAAAGTGTAATCTATCTCATCAAATTCCGCAGAGAAGTGGTTATTTTTTCTTTGATCAAGCAAAGGCTTTTATTAAAAAAAAAGCGAAATAATTGAAAGTGCGGTATGTAAAGATTTACAAGAAGGTCAACGCTATTAGACTGGTCAAATAACGATTACCTTGCATAGTGACTTAATTAATTAAATTTAAACATTAAATTGTAATAATTATTAAAATAATAATTTTAATATGATATTGGTACCAGTAAATAGATATCAAAAAAATATATAAAATGGACTATTCAAGCGCGTCATTTAGACATCGGGCCAAGAAAATATGACACTAACAAGTTCAATTGTTAAACGCTTTTCCTTAGTCAATTCGAGTTGACTTTGATTATCGGTTTACCGTTGGTATTCGGTTCAGTTTTATATCAAACCAAAACCGAAACCATGACTCCCGGTTCTCAACTTTCTAAACCAAAATCAAACCGTTAGTAAATAGTTCGGTTCTGTTTCCTTTTAATCGGTTCGGTTCGATCCGGTTCTAACGGAAAACCGTTATCATGTACAACCCTACGGCTGTTAGAGTAGGATAATTTAAAATCCAAACCAAGCCCATTAATTTATATTTTTATTAACCAAGAATTATTAAAGGAATTCTTTTGGGTTGTACTGATAATTTAAACAAAAATTACTCCATGTTAATTTGCATGTCAAACCTAACTTTACCTAAAGAGAGAAATATGAGTGACTTTGAAACTGTACCGGGTGCGAACGAAAGTTCATCCAAAACCGATTTTTCTATAGTTTGATTGATCCAAGAGGTACACCTGAAATCATTCAGAATGGAGATTTAATCTCTAGAAGGGATGATATGGAGGAAGATATAATCAGATCTAAAGGGGATTGGTCTGATAAACCATCTTTTGATAGTAAGGTTCGAGGAAATTTATCTTATTGGTCATATTGGTCTGATGATGAAGATTTAATTAGAAAAATTGATAACCAATTAGAAGATCTAGCTCTATTGGATAAAGGGATAGATAAAAGTATCTCAAATAAGATGCATGTGATTAATATTAGCCCTGAAACTCAAAGGAGAATTAGTTCTCCATGGGATCAATGTTTAATTGGGAAAGTAGTGGGCAAAACTGTTGGGTATAGGTTCATCAATGACAAGACTCGATTGTTGTGGAAACTGAAGGAGGATCTTCAAATCCTTGATTTGGGTAAGGATTTCTTTTTGTTCAAATTTAAACACCTAGAAGAGTTGAAGAAATTTGTTTTTCAAGGGCCATGGTATTGGTGGTTATTTTTTGTCTTTACACAATGGGTACCAGAATTTAAGACCTTAGCTGTGGCTATTAAGAAGTTAACTACTTGGGTTAGACTCCCAGAGTTACTAATAGAACTCTATGATAAGGAAATTCTCAAACAAATTGGGAATGTTGTTGGGAGGGCTATTAAAGTTGATGTCACAACTGATATTATATCTAGAGGCAGATTTGCTAGAATCTGTGTTTAATTGAATCTGGATAATCATTTCATTCCTCAGATTCGTGTTGGTAATTCGATACAACGGATAAAATATGAAGGAATTAACAACTTATGCTTTGTTTGTGGTAAGGCTACTCATAAGGAGAATAATTGTCCCTTAGATAATCCAGTTACTATTCCATCTGAAGCGAATCAAAAGGATTCAAATACATCTTCTTCTTAGGATAATGATGATGATGGGTTTAGTCCTTAGATGATTGTTAACAATCGAAAAAGTAACCGGAGAAATACCCTTCAGTCAGTCGGAAAGGTGAATGGTGGTATGGGCAAGGCGATGCCGAATACTTCTAAGGTAAGCAAAGAAAATGGGGGCCCAATGGTTCAGGTCTCTCAGGTTAATTATAAAAGATATATGGATACTAGTAAGCCCAATAGAAGAAGCAATATTTCTTTTAAAGAACCAATATCGGCTAAATAGTTACACAGCAAAGATTTTGTGGGTCAGAATACTAATTCGCAAAAGGGGAAAGAGATTGTACAATCTCATGGTTACATTCAACCTAGAACAATGAAGTCTGACATCAACCTCTGCCAAGAAGCTGATTTGGAACAATTGCAGGGAAGGTTATCTTACCCTCTATCCCATAATCACAAGCAACCTGCATGCAGGATTCAAGAGAGAGAATATCATAATTTAGGTAATAAGAATTTTTCTAATAATCAAGCATATACTTCTTCTGGAGCTCAGTTTTCTTCTCAACCTAATAGTTCTACATCCAAAATAATGGAGCAAATGCCAAAGACGCATGTAACATTTCCGAAAGATGAGGAGAAGAGAGTAGAACACCCATTGGGGCTACTAATAATGTTTACTCAAGGCTTACAAAGGCTCTTAATGGAAACATGGATAATGGAAGATGTCATTCTCCAATTAATTCAAGAAGAGATTTAGTTATGGGGTCCTACATATCATAGAATAGTGACAAAGTAGTGACACCTAATGATAAGAATATATCATCTAGGGAGTTTCCAATAGGATATTAAATATATCTTAGAGAAAACAGTTATTCCTAATCGGAAGGACTGGTCGTTAAGGCTTACGGGCAGGGCGTGGCACTTGCCCGTCGAGATAGAGCATAGAGCATATTGGGTTGTAAAATAACTTAATTTTCGCTTGACAAGGCAGGAGCTCACAGGAATCTCAGCTTAATGAGTCGGACGAGATTTGTAGAGATGCATACGATAGTGCTAAGGAGCATAAGAACAAAATAAAACTTGTGCATGATATAAATATTTTAAGAAAGTCATTTTATCCAGGTCAAAAAGTTCTTCTGTATGATACCCATTTGCATTTATTCCCCTGGAAGTTACGCTCTAGGTGGACGGGTCCTTTTATAGTTCGCACTGTTTTTCCTCATGGTGCTATTGAGATTGAGACACTGGATAGTAGTAGTTCTTCAAAGGTTAACGGTCAGAGATTGAAACCCTTTTTAGAGCCTTTTCCTGCAGGTGATGTTTAGGAGGTCCCACTGGAGGACTCTGGTTACCTTGATTGACCATCAAGGATGTTGTTGTACATTAGTAAGTTTTTGTTTTTATTTTCTGTCTTATTCTCCGAAGAAGGATTGTTATGCTTCACCCAGGTACTATCTTTCTGACTTACCTCTTTATTCCTCTAGTTACCTATAAAACTCCAAACTTTAGAAATTGTGAATAATTCAATATGTCACTAACCCTTCTACGTAGATGAAAACATAAATCTTATCTATAGGAATTGGTGTGCCAAGATAAATGATCTATTCATAGAAGGATGTATTCAGGTGTTAGAAATAATATAATAATCATTGAACAAGCATATCTTGGAGTCTATCTCGACCATATCACCTTTTGTTTTTATTTTTACAATTTTTTGTTTCTCTAAGTGCTTTGGTGGGGCACCGGTATCGAATTGTTATCACCGTCAGGATGAAGTAGAGTGTTTGAGATCAAGCCCCATTTTATTATTTAGACCATTATCCAAAAATAAAATAAAATCGAGAACTATTATGTAAGATGCTGATAAGGAGCATGTGCTTCGATTCAAATTGATCCAATCATGTTGTCAGTATATTTAATATAAACATAATTGTTTTATTTTAAATTAATCGCCGATGGGGCCCTTGTATATACAGTTCAACTTAGTCAATATGTGCATCATTCATTACTTCTATATCCATCTTCTAATTTATCCATGTGTTTGAGTTTGATTGATTCCGAGCAATGTGAATGTTGATAATTTCCATTCAGTTCTAGAACGTTTGATGATTATTTGAGTAGAGTTTTGCATTCTTATATTAATTTTGGTACGCTGAGTGCAAACTCGTGTACAACAATTGGACTCATATAGGGTAATGATTCTTATAGGCGAAGAATTTAGTATGCCAACTAAATAGCTTGTTTAGTGTCTACCCTCAATCGTTCACAAATAGCTAGAGTTTGGAGTAAAGGTTTTGTGAGTATATCTCTTTGTAAACCCTCAAGAGACAAAATTCGTTCACTAGGGCCACCTAGGGGTTTAAAAGCTTGTTGCACATGTTAAGTGCAACCACGATGCCTGCGAAAGTGAGTTAGGATTTTTATTCTTAGATGAGATTTGCTCGAGGACTAGCAAAATATAAGTTTGGGGGTATTTGATAGACGCATATTTGTGTCATTATTAATCCCGATAATATATATTGTTGGTGCTTATTTTTGTATTAATATTGTCATTTTATGTGTTTGTAGGTATTTTTTGGGAAATAAATGATTGTGGAAAATATGGCTCAAAAGTGTTGAAAACACCCAGAAAAAAGTGTTAAAGGCACCCCTCATTTGGATAAAGGAACCCACCTAGAATCACTTAAGGCATCCACATAGATGATAAAGGCACCCACCTCCATTTGAATTCAAAACAAAGTTGGCGGGAGTTTCTAAATCAAACATGAGAAGATTTCAAACGAGATTTGAGGAATATTTTACAAGTTTAAGACAAGATTATCATCTTGCCTTCCATATAAGAGTTTGTATACTATTAAAACACTCGAAAGAAAACATAATCTCGATGTTGATTCTCGAAGAAAATAAAACATGTTGAAAAACAAATTTCTTTCCTTTTTCTTCACCCGATCCTGTTCTATATTATTTGAAGCATATCTTATATCCAGCACAACACGGAATCGTGATCAAACCAAGTTAGGTAGAAAAATCCGAATCAGGAGGAAGAGAAAGAGAAAGAAAAAAAAACATCTTCCGAGATTCTGCCATTAAAAGAGGATTTGCTTAAAAGATTTTGGAGAAGATTTGGAAAGAAGATGTTGTAGTATAAATAGATGGAGTAGAGAAATCAATTAGGGTAGAGCTCAAGAGACGAAGAGAAGGAAAAATAATCACTCCAGGGAATTCTTCTCTGCTGCTGCTGAAGAACACGAAAAACAGAGGCTACGACAACGGTTTCTTCAACCTCTCATCCATGGTTTCTTCAATTGTTTTGCAACATTTATCTTCAGTTTGTAACATTTATCTTGAGCTTCTAATGTAACGCCTGTACAACATTGCTAATTCATTGTTATTCTTTTTAGTATATTTTCATCTTCAAAATACTTTTTGAGCCATGTATCAAACTTTTGAAAGTGTTTTAAGCATGAAGGGATAAATCCCTTTGCTGAGGCGACAGAGGAAGCCATTGTTCTAAGAAAAGTGGTATATTTCTATTTTAATTAATTTTTGCAATTTCTTTTATGATTATTTGCTTTGGTTAAAAATTGATTTAAGGATTTTTATTAAGCAGTTGTGATTTCTTTTGATAGAGCATGCTTAGCATAGGGTTGTTGATGTTCTATACTTTCAATTTACAATTGTTACTTTGAAAATCTACTTTTGCAACATATTAAAATCACTTTAAACGTAAATAGTTGCATGAATATTGATTAGATTGAATCACTTTAATTGGTTAATGGTGGAATCTTGAGTCTCAGTGTTTTTTTTTTAATAATCTTGATACCAACTTTGTTTTGAGTTTTCTAGTTTAATTATTAGAATTTGAGTCTAAAAATTAAATCTTCACAAGTTCTGAAACAAACCCATTCTTACCACCATCTACAATCACACCACCCCGAAGTTGAGAACTCAGGTGTGGAAAGAGTTAGAGAAAGTTGCTAGTATAGATTGTCCTATGGCTGTAGTAGGGGACCTGAATGTTATTGCAAATACCTTTCAAAATAAAGGAGGATTAATTCCTACTTATTATCATATGCAAAAGCTTCACAATGTTATGAATAAATGCAACTTAATGGGTACTCATCCGCACGGACCTAAGTTCACTTGGACAAGTCAGGTGCAAACATATTCAGGAGCGTATGATCGTATGTTCATCAATTCAAAATGGAAAGATTTGTTTCTGAATTATCAGGTAACTCACTTGTATTTTTATAATTCGGATCATCGAGTTATTTTAGTTGATACTAATCCTAAAACAAAGTTAAACCTAGGCCTTTTAGGGTGGAATCCATGTGGGTACAGGATGCTAGGTTTAGGACTATAGTCCAGGATATTTGGGCTCTTAGGGATCCTAGTATATCTAGTCAATTTTCAATTTCCCAAAAGTTTCAAATTTTGGACTGTGAGGCTAAAACAAGAATACGTTTGGCAATATTGAGTTCAATGTGACCAATGCTAGGAGTGATCTTTGTAAAGCTCAGGATGTATTTGCAGCTGATCCTTCTCCTTATAATAAAGCCCATGAAGATAAATATCTTCAACATTATCTTGAAATGCTTCGACTTAAAGAGATCTAAAGTGGATCAACCCTCTTCTTTTAAAATTTTTTGACCTATAAGTCTTTGCGTTTATAAGATTATTTCGAAAATTCTTGCTGATAGGCTGAAATCCTTCTTTCCTAGATTTATATCTCCCAGTCAGAATGATTTTCTTCAAGGTAGATATATTTTTGATTCAAAGTGAAAATTTTCATTCTTTTCGATATAAGTCTGGGTCCAAGGCTTGGATGCCTCTTAAGATAGATTTTGATAAAGCCTATGACAGATTAGAGTGGTCATTTGTCTACAAAGTCTTTGAGATTTGGGTTTCTGCTCACAATGGATTCAATGGTTAGTCTTTGTATGTCCAGGCTTCAAAGTGTGTGGTGGTGCTCCTATGGTAACTCATAGCTTTTATGCTGATGATAGTTTGGTTTTCCTAGAAGATACTCTTCATAATGTTAGAGGAATAATCCATCCTTGACAAATATTGCAGTTGGGCTGGAGAGTTAGTTAATGTAGCTAAGTCTAGTGTGGTTTTTTCTTCTAATTTACCCAAAAGACTAGCTAGAACTATTTGTAGAGGACTTCAAATGAGATACAGTCAGCATCCGGGGAAATATCTAGGGATTAATATTTAATGGGGAAGGTTAAAAGGCAATAATTTTACTGAGTCCCTTGTTAATCTCACTATTAGGCTTGGTGGATGGAAGCAGAGTAGTTTGAATTTGGCAGGAAGAGATGTTTTGATTAAGGCTGTGCTTGATCCTTCTCCCAATCATCTAATGAGTACTTTGTGAATTCTTAAGCTTATTTTGGATAAGGTAAATATTCTTCGAAGAAATTTTCTTTGGAAAAAAAGAATAGGAGTCATAGAATGCATCCTATCAATTGGAATGTTGTTTGCAAGCCTACTTGGTTAGGTGGTCTTGGCATTAGGCAACTGGATTATCATAATCTAGCCTTCTTAGCCTTTTGCGGTTGGCTAGTAATTCCAACTGCGTTCTTGTTTCCTTGTTTAAAGCCAAGTACTTTAGGCATTCCAATTTTTGGGATGCTACGAAGCCTACTCGAGCTTTCTGGAGCTGGAAAAGCTTGTTGAGGGGTAAAGACATTAATAAGGAAGGATTGAGATGGTCTATTGGTAATGGTAAAAGAGTGAATTTCTGGGTAGATAAATGGGTATGTAACCAACCTATTTTTGAATTATTTAATTATATCAGTGTTTCTTCTCAGCCCTCGAAAGTTGCTGATTTCATTAATCCTATCACTAAGGAATATGACCTTTCTAATATCTAATTCTTACCAACTAATATCCAAAGTAAGATTCTCTCCATTCCTATGTCTAGAACTGAACCTCAAGATGAACATCTCAATTGGAGCCATAGTAGAGATGGCCAGGTTTTTGTGAAGGCTTTTTATAACTGGTTGGTTATTTCTTCTTGCTTAGCTACCAACAAGGGGGTGGGTTGGAATAATATGTGAAAGATTCATAGTGCTCCTCATATTAAGCGTTTTCTTTGGCTCCTACTTAATGGTAGAACTCATGTCAGGGAAAATTTGGTCAGACGGGGGACTGGATATTTCTGATAAGTGTCCTTTATGCGATCAACATGTTGAATCAATTTTTCACCTTTTCTATTCTTGTGATCATGTTAAACCAATCTGGAATGCTATAAAATATGCTTATCAGACTCATATCATTATCTCATGATTCAATATTAGTGATTTTATGTCCTTTTTGAAGACTACAACAAAAGAGGATGATATTAAATGGGAGATTTTAGTACCCTATATTTTGTGGCATATCTGGTGCTCAAGGAATGATGTAGTTTTTTCTAGGAAAAGGTTCAGTTGGGTAGAAATCATAGTTGATGCTTATAATGCAGCTGTAGAGTACAATGATGCTTGGAAGCTTCATCTTATCCCTGCTGCTACTAATACTTTATGTGTTCAATGGAATACTCCTCCTAATAATTTTGTTAAACTTAATGTAGATGACGCTTCTGATAGAGACACTGGTGCAGGAATTGGTGGGATTTATCGTGACCCTGATGGAAATTTCAGTCTGCGTTTTCTGAACATATTTATTCTAACTCTAATAGTGTCTGAACTTTGGGCAGAGATGGGATGCAATGGGCTTTGGAATTGGGTATGAAGAAGTTGATCGTGGAAAGAGACTCTCAGTTTGCAGTAAATACGTGCACAGATACAACTAATATTTTTTGTGTTAATAATCCTTTAGTTAGGGATATCACATCTTTTTCTCACTGTTTTGAAAAGATTTACTTTTAGCATCAGTTTAGGGAAGGTAACTATCAACCGACATTTTATCTAAAAAAGCTGCATATGAGGGTCTGACTGAAAAATGGATTGATCATCCCCTTGTCCTTTTGTGTAATATTTTGTTTGATGGTATATCGGGGAGAGCCTTCCCAGGTTTGTAAGGCTCTTGTAGTCTTTTGTTAATATATTGTCTTTACTAAAAAAAACCTAACTACACCTAGTTAATTTATTATTAAATTTATTCGTTCTCATGCCATGTAATGGAATGATATGCTTCAAAAAGAAAAATGTAATGGAGTGGTTATGTGCACTCCGATAAAAACTATTATTATATTATTATTGATTTTAATAAAATTTATATTAGATGAAGTGGCATACATGTATAGTTATGTGTCATTATAAGGGAAACTCCTATGAAAAAAAATCATCTACATCTTTATGATGATCCATATCTTATAGACCAAAGATTGTTATTATGGATGAATTTATCACCATATCTTTATGAAGTCTACATGCCACCCCTCAAATTTGAGGGGGTTCTTTTGGATTATCCATAAGGTCATTGAGTGATCTTATGGAGCAATTTTTTTTTCTTCCCATCCGGCCGTTGAGTGAGCTTATGATAATTTTTTTTATTTTTGTAATATATTAAAAATATAAATAAATATATATAGGTCCTAATTTATGGATGTATTTCTACATTTTCATAATAGGATAAATATCCATAAAGCTCTGATCATCCATATTTATAGGGATTCTCCTAGAGTTGTGGATGATTTAACATCCATACCATAGGAGTTGCCTTAAGATAAGTTGATCTTTTATAGGACTAAGTAATTAGATTCTTTATATATATATATATATATATATATATATGTTTTTGTCCGGTCTACATTAATAGTAAGCACTAGAGGGAGGGTTAGAGAAGATACTGGCTTGGAGAGAAATAGGTAGATTAAGATTGATCAGCGAAGAGAAGTATTGACTTTTCTTTGAATTCATTCTTTTTCTTAATTGCTTGTATGTGGGTGTGGAGGCATTGGTATTATGATTTCTATGGAAATATAGTAAGCATCATAAAGAGAAAAATTAGAAGCATAACTCAACCTTTAAAGAGCATTTGTAGGTGATGGTCATGACGGAGATGCCGATGGGGTTTCTCTATATCAAGTTATTTATCTAGTTGGGTCTGTCAGTATGAACATCGACTGTTAGAAAAAAATAAACCAGTGGACTAAGGAATATAAGGTACGTGTGGCTTTACATCAAATGAGGTGAGAACTTTATAACCTTCTTGTAATCATTCAGTTTGTTTTAATCTTTGAGCATGATGTGTCTTTACTACCAGTTGGGCATGTTTGCGTGCAATTTGATGAGCATGTTGTGTAATATGTGTTGTCCAGTTTCCCGTGAAGAGTGTTTGTGGTCTCCCCACATCTCCTTCCTAATTTAAGTAGTTCAGAAAGTACAATATTATAAATAGCACGGAGAGTGCAATTTATATCCTATTTTATGTCTTAAGTAGCACGAGATGTGCAGTATTATATTGAGATATCTGGGAAAATCAGTCGTATGCATATTATGTTTGATTGTTAAATCTTCTAGACTTTGATGGTAGTTTCCTGAATCATGGTTTGTATGGGGACTTCATGTGGATGGTGCTATTATTTGAGAGTGGAGTTGTTTTAGCGTTGCTTTCTCCATTGAGTAGGGCGGGGTTAAGGTGATATATATTTTTAGTTTTTTCTAGTGTCCTTTCACAAACATTTTCATTATGGTACGCAATATATGTGGATGTGGGGTTATGATAACATTTCTTTTATGAATGTCATATTTATGATGTTTTGCTGAGTGCTGAGTGCAAAACGTGTTAGTTGTTTCTCCTATAATGTTGTGTTTAAACTAGTAGAACTGTAAAGCATGTTAGTTATCACTTGAAAGTTGTATGTTTCCACTGAGCACCCCTTTCGGATGATGTGCTCACTCATTTCCATTTCAGTTTCAGTTATCAGAAGATATGATGCATGTGAAGATATCCGTTTTCATAACTTAAAGCTTTAGAGATCTAGTGATGTTTGTAAATCACTTTATAGTTTGTATATTTGGTGTATATATATTGTAAAATGAAACACACTATTATATTTGTATCACATCGAGAGGATTTTATCTATATAATTTCAGAAAGGGGTTCAAGCAAAGATTATTACCTACATTTCTAAGTAGATGATTAGTTGGGGCGTTACAAGTTGGTATCAGAGCTCACCATTAGCTCTTATATGGGCAACACTAGATAATAGTCAGTGCAATTTAGTAAACTAGATTAGTTTATAACCGGGTAGGACAATGAGATAAATATTAATCATTAAAATTTATCAAGAACTAAAAGAATTATTAATTGTTTAATTGAATTACTTAGCATGCTTGTTCGCTGTTTTTTTTTATTTTGCTTTGTTTATATAAATTATGAAGTAAAAATAGTAGGTTAAACCAAATTATAATAGAGTTTAAAATTTTCAATAGAGAATTAAAAATTAATTAGTTTAAATTGTTAGACATTTAGTCAACCCAGAACTGGAGAATAGTGAGGGTTGCAAATCTGATACGTTTGTGTCGTCTTTGGTCGTAGAAAAAACTTTTTAAAGAAAATTTTGACATATAATTTTATGTGCAGACTTCTCACCAATTATCCGCAGCTTCTAACTTCGTAGAGCGTATTGCAGAACTGCTCCTGACAATCTTATTGTGAAAACACTTTTTTATGTCCTTGGCTTACTTGTATGTATCTTGGTATTTAGAGGATATATGATCACAACAGATGACCACATAAGAAAATATTATGATAAATCCATGTGACTCGGCTGAGAGTAGACAAACATAAATCCAGTAATTTATTCGAGAAATAAATATATAATTGGTAAATGATCTCCAAATACTGGAGACTCTATATATGATACTGTATAGACGGTAGTGCATCAATATCGTTTAATGGGTGTTTTAATACCAATATAGAACAACAGTAGATCCGTACAACTCACCTAAGAGTGGGCATGAATGAGTTTAGAAATTCATTATTGATAAATAGACGTCAAGTACTGAAGGCCTATATTGATATTGTGAATACAATACTGAATCAACATTGCTCAATATGAGTCTTTATATTGATATGTATGTATTGAACGAGTTCAAGGAATTCAACTGCAGAATTATTTCACTCGGAACAAGTTCAAGTTTCTTTATACTAATGGTCAATCCATCTAGGAGCTAGGTTCAAGTTGTTATATACTAGTATACAATATATATATGAGCTTTGTTATTCAAGAACAAGGTCAATGAAGAAAGTGGTACAAGAGTATGTCCTGAATATTTTGTACAGTCAAAGGATATCTAGGAGGAATCGCATCAAGCACCAATGTCATTCAGAGGACAAAGTCGCTCTATACTAGTGGACAATCCATCTGGGAGCCAGTTTTAAGTTTCTCTATACTAGTAGACAATCTACCTAGGAGCTTTGTTATTCAAGAACAAGATCAAGGAAGATAGTATCACAAGAGTATGTTATGAATATTTTGTACAGTCAGAGGACATATCGGAGGATTCACATCAAAGACCAATGCTATTATAAGAACGAAGTCACTCTATACTAGTAGGCTATCCATCTAGGAGTTGTCCAATCAATGAAGATTCTATATAGAGTGAGTACCGAGTCATACAATACATATATTATATATAATATTGAGAGTTCAGTTGAGTGAAGCTCTAATATCTATACAAGTATATATACTTTATAAATAGACTATATGATCGGTTTACAATGCTTACAACTATTAGTTAAGTCGTTATTCTCAATTCTTTGTAGACTAGACCATATATAAAAAATAAAGACAAACTTACATATTTCGTTGTAATCATGGGCACCAATAGAATAGTCTTCGTCAGCCACCATCATCAGCGAAGTAGCTGGTAGAAAAACTCCAACTCGTTGTCCCATAGCAACATCAACGAGTAATAGATAAATATCATCTTGTTCCTTGAAGGTGGCAACAATAGTACATGAAAGCATCGAGTGACAACAACTGGTAGATAATTAAGTAGTGGATCTGACAGTATCGCAGGTTGATCGCACGTGAGATGGCAGACTTCTTATAGCCCACCCCATCCCACATATATTTGAAGTCTCGGTCATCACCAATTTTTTCATGATACTGAAAAATAATACATTCTTTTAAAGACGACAACAATAGTCTCTTGATGCTTCACCTTTTTCTCGTTATATATGAAACCATTAGATTTTTTTTAAATGTCTGACTCTATAAAAGCATTCTGACTTTGTCCATGTTGTACCCCAATAGTGGCAATGCATATGTGATATACGTCGATCCAAGAGAAATAACCAACATTGATATAGATATAAGAGACGATGTTAAACCCTAAGAAGTAATTAGAAGAGACATGCAGTCCCCTACCCACAAATATTCATCTTCTACCGTGTAATGTACTTTCCAATGGTAGCGCATGGTTGAGGAGATAAACAATAAGAATAAAAGTGACACTTCTCCGGATGATGCCTGAAGATTTCGAGGAGTTGATGTCCTCGACGTGAAAAATATCGTTATCAGAAACACTCAAGCAGGGAAAGAAGATACTGAAAGCACATATGATGAAACAATCATGTAATGTGAGGGTTGAGGTGATAGACACATTTATGTGTCTAATTTGCTCTCAACTTTTGTAGTGTTGGAACTCGTTTTGTACTAATATTGTGTTTTTATGTATTTATAGGTATTTTTGGAAAATAAACATTGTTGAAAAAATTGGCTCGAAAAAGTGTTAAAGGCACCCATGAAGAATTACTAAAGGCACCCGTACATTGGATGAAGGCACCCACCTCACTTAATTCAAATTTTGAAATAGGCCGAAACCATATCTTCTCTTCCGTGAATCTCTGAGTTCGAGTTATGAAGATTTTATACGAAATTTTGAGCTTTAAAACAGAGAATATGTTGGCTTAATTGAGAGTGAGTTGCACATAATCAAAAGATACGCAAAATCGAAGCAAAATATCAAATCAGATCACGTGAAGTTATGAGAAAATAATCACCGAATATTTTGCTGTAAATGAAGATTTTTGGAGATTTAATGTGTTGTAGTGTATAAATAGAGGTGCTGGGAAGTCATAGAGGGGGATCAGAGAGATTAGGAGAGCTCAGAGTAAGCCAGAAATCACCGAGAAAAAAATTCAGTTTTTTTTTTTTTGCTGGTGGGAAGAACAAGAAGAACATAAGACGTCAGGAAACTGTCGCTGATAGTGTTGCTGAAGCAGTCTTATTTCAAACAGCACCAGAAGTCCGTCCTTTATTTTTGTTTTCTTTTCTTTCTTCTGTAACGCAGAGAACAAGTCCCTTTAACACTTATAAACGTTTCTGTTCTCCTGTGTTACTATTAATTCATCTTTGTAAACACTTTTTGATCTATGAAAATCTATTTTGAGGGTGTTTCCAATACAATGAGGAGCTAAACCCCACCCCTGAGGCGACGGAGGAAGCTAATTTTCCAAAGATTATGTGGTAATGTTTATCTAATTAATCTATACAATTTATTTATGATTAATAGCCTTGGGTAAAAATTGAATTAATGATTTTCGTTAAGCAATTATGATTTCGTTAGATGATACATGCTTTGGCCTAGGTTTTAGATGTTCCATGCTTTTTTTATACAATTGTTCTTTCGAAAATCTACTTGTTGCTATATTTTAGAATCCAATTAAACGTAGAATTGCATAATTATAGTTATTGAATTTAATCATTTTAAAAATTGGAAATTGGTGGAATCCTAGCCTCAGTTTTCTCTCAACTTCATTATCAATTTTATTTGAGTTTTGCTATTTTTAGTCTTAGAAATTAGATTTAAAAACAATTTTTCACAAGTTCGAAAACAAACCCTATTTACCCCAATCTACAATCACATCAATTTTGGCGCCGCCGACACGAACTTGTTTTTAGTTTTTTTTTTAGGTTTAGTTTAATTTAGGATTTATTTTTATTTTTTATTTTTTTTGTTCTTTTTTACGCGTTTGGTACTATTCTTTTCAGATTTGAAGCGAAACTAAAAAGAAAATGAGAAAGTGCTATAAAAAGGAAGTAGAGCCAAAGAAGGAAACAAAAGAGGATTCGAAAAGGAGTGAAGAAGATTTTATATTTATTTTATTTCATTTTTTTAGTTTAGTTTTTAGTTTTTATTTTTAGAAACTGTATTAGGGTTTGGTTATTATTTTTGTAACTATTTTAGGTATTTTTCTGTTTTTCTTATTTTTGGACTTTTGAACTTTGGACTTTTGAAAATTATTAATTTTTAAACCCTACGAAAGGGTATTTAAATATAAACTGCAACAGGGAAGGACGACAATTACGATATTGTCTCGACCCCTCGGGTTCGTACACTAACACAGGAGTTGGTGGCCCGAGTCGACTAAAACCGATTCATCCTCCGTATGGTATGGGAGGTAAGACTCGATCAACCCACGAATCCTTTGCAAGTGGGTTCACTGTATTCCTTCGTATGCATATATGTTGAGGAATTGAATACAGACTTATTTTCTAGTAAAGGGAAAGGATTGACCATATAAGATAATGACTCGGATTTCATCACTGTTTCCTTCTTGCCCGCATTATAAGACAAGTTCCCTAGTCAACCACAACCCAACCCTAGAGGAGTTCATGAGTTATCTTATGGTGAGAAATTATCAAATCATGTGAATTCAATTAAAACCCTAAGGAGTGGTAGAATGGTAGACAATAAGGTAACCAAGCCCGATAGTGAACATGTTGTAGTTCACCCTTATGAGCCTATAGTTGAACAAGTCTCTAAATAGTCCAATACGGTTCCCGCTGAGCCTGATTTTTTGCCCAAAGCACCATTCCTAAAACTTCTAGTACCAACTAGGAAGGAATCCAATTTTAATGATATATTGGCGATTTTTAAGCAAGTTAACATTAATCTTCCTTTATTAGATGCAATTAGGCAGATTCCTACTTATGCAAAGTTCATTAAGGATCTTTGTACGCAAAAGCGAAAGCTTAGTGTACAGAAAAAAGCCTTTATAGCTAGTCATGTGAGTTCAATTATCCAGAAAAACACAACTCCTAAGTACAAAGACCCAGGTTCCCCTACCATTTCTTGCACCATAGGTAACTACCATGTGGAGAAAGCGTTACTTGACTTAAGAGCTAGTGTGAACTTACTTCCATATCATGTGTACCTCCAGCTAGGACTTGGTGACATAAAACCTACCCAGATAACACTTCAGTTAGTTGATAGGTCTGTTAAAATTCCTCATGGTATTGTCGAAGATGTTCTTATTGAGGTCGATAGGTTTATTTATCCTGTGGATTTTGTTATCCTAGATACCCAACCTGTTCCTGACCCAGAAAACTAGATACCTGTGATATTAGGTCGCCCGTTTTAGCTACATCTAATGCGATCATTAACTGTCGAAATGGCATTATGAATTTGTCTTTTGGTAATATGACTAATGAACTGAATATTTTCCATATTAATAAGCAACCTTCTGAGTTAGATGACACGTGCATTGAAGAGGTGAACATGATAGAAACATTAGCTCAGGAGTCATTACCAAACATCTTGTCTGAAGATACACTAGAGAATTGTTTAACCCATTTTAGCTTAGATTTTCGATGATGTTAGCACCATTGATCAAGTGAATGCTCTGTTAGACTCTAACCCTGTGTTAGATACTAATAGATGGAAAGCTAAGTTCGAACCACTACTAGTTTCTAATTCTACCTTAATTCCTTCTTCAGAAGAGCCTCCTAAGTTGGACCTCAAACCATTGCCAGATAATCTGAAATATGTGTTTTTAGGCCCATCCGAGACTTAACCTGTAATTGTAGCATCCGACTTGGATAGTTATCAGGAAAGTAGGCTAGTGACTATACTTCAAGACAACAAGGAAGCTTTAGGGTGGACCTTAGCAGACGTTAAGGGTATAAGTCATACTGTTTGTATGCATCAGATTCATTTAGAGGATGACACCAAACCTTAGTTGACTGAACCCTAACATGAAAGAATTAGTTCGAACTGAGGTGCTTAAGTTGTTAGATGCGGGTATTATTTACCCCATTTCATACAGTAAGTTGGTCATCCCCGTTCAGGTTGTTCCCAAGAAATCATGTATCACTGTAGTCCAGAATGAAAACAATGAATTAATCCCAACCCGAGTGACCACGGGGTGGCGTGTTTGTATTGACTATAGAAAATTGAACAAGGTCACAAGGAAGGACCACTTTCCCTTTCCTTTCATCGACCAAATGCTAGAGCGATTATCTGGACATAGTCATTATTGCTTGTTAGATGGCTACTCTGGTTATAATCAGATTGTTATTGCCCCAGAAGACCAAGAGAAAACTACCTTTACCTGTCCCATTGGTACCTTTGTGTATAGACGCATGCCTTTTGGGTTGTGTAATGCACCCGCTACTTTTCAACGTTGCATGATGAGTATATTTTCTGACATGGTAGAACGGTTTTTAGAGGTCTTTATG
Source organism: Papaver californicum (assembly GCA_023531435.1). Taxonomy (NCBI): domain Eukaryota; kingdom Viridiplantae; phylum Streptophyta; class Magnoliopsida; order Ranunculales; family Papaveraceae; genus Papaver; species Papaver californicum. The sequence goes on along the minus strand of JAJJMC010014301.1, from coordinate 9,449,359 downwards.
GATGATTTTTCAGTATTTGGTTCATCGTTTGATGAGTGCTTGCATCATTTGACATTAGTGTTGACTAGATGTAAGGAAAAAAAATTAGTGCTTAATTGGGAGAAATGTCACTTTATGGTTCGATCATGAATTGTTTTAGGGCATATCGTATCTTCTAAGGGTATAGAGGTAGACAAAGCCAAAGTTGACCTTATTAACAATTTACAGGTTCCCAAAACCGTAAGAGATATTAGGTCACTCTTAAGGCATCCAGGTTTTTATCGTCGATTCATTAAGGATTTTAGCTTGATTTCTAGACCTCTTTGCAATTTGCTTGCAAAAGATGTTAAGTTTGTTGTTTGATGATATGCTTGTTTAGAGGCTTTTGAGAAGCTTAAGATTTTACTCACTACCGCCCCCATAGTCCAGGAACCTAACTGGAACCTACCCTTTGAAATCATGTGTGATGCTTCAAATTATGCTATTGGTGTTGTGCTAGGTCAACGAGAAAACAAATTACTTCATGTGATTTACTATGCTAGAAAAACTCTGAATGATTCCCAACTAAACTACACCACCACAGAAAAGGAATTGTTAGCCATTGTTTTTTCCTTAGACAAGTTTAGATCCTATCTCTTAGGTTCTAAGGTCATAGTCTTTATTGATCATGCTGCTTTGAAGTATCTTTTATCCAAGAAGGATACTAAACCTAGATTGATTAGATGGATCCTTTTGTTGCAAGAGTTTTCTCTAGAAATTAGAGACAAAAAGGGTGCTGAAAATGTAGTAGCGGACCATTTGTCTAGGCTTGTATTTGAATTCCCTGATGATTCCCCTTCTGTGAGGGATAGTTTCCCTGATGAACAAGTTTTTCTTGTTTCCCAATTACCTTGGTATGCGAATATAGTGAACTATCTTGTTAATGGTCGAATGCCCCAACATTGGGGTAAACAAGATCGTTCTAGGTTTTTAGCCGAGGTTAAGCATTTCTTTTGGGATGATCCTTATATTGTTTAAGAATTGTCCAGACCAGATTATTAGGAGATGTATACCTGAGAGTGACCAGTCCAGTATTATTTCATTTTGTCATGATCATGCTTGTGTGGGTCATTTTAGGACTAAGAAAACCGCTGCTAAGATATTGCAGTGTGGATTCTATTGGCCTTCATTGTTTAAAGACACCCATCAATACTGTGTTACTTGTGAGCGTTGCCAGAAGTTAGGAACCATTTCCAGTAGAAATATGATGCCTTTGAACCCTATTCTAGTTATTGAGGTCTTTGATGTGTGGGGCATTGACTTTATGGGTCCTTTTCCTAACTCTTTTGGTTATTTTTACATCCTTCTCGCTGTAGACTATGTTTCTAAGTGGGTTGAGGCAGTTTCTTGTAGAACAAATGACCACAAGTTTGTGGTCCAGTTTTTGAATGATAACATATTTGCACGTTTTGGTACACCGTGGGCTATAATTAGTGATGGAGGGTCATACTTTTTTAATCGACCATTTAGGTTTTTAATAAAGAAATATGGTATTACCCACAAAGTAGCTACCCCATATCACCCACAGACTAGCGGTCAAGTAGAGGTTTCCAACAGGGAAATAAAACGTATTTTAGAGAAAACAGTTAATCCTAATCGGAAAGACTGGTCATTGAGGCTTACTGATGCCTTATGGGATTATCGTACTGCGTTTAAGACCCCCATTGGAATGTCACCTTATCATCTAGTTTTTGGAAAGGAATGTCACCTACCCGTCGAGATAGAGCAGAGCATATTGGGATGTAAAGCAACTTAATTTTTCGCTTGACAAGGCGGGAGCTCACAGGAAGCTCCAGCTCAATGAGTTGGAAGAGATTCGTAGAGATGCATACGATAGTTCTAAGGAGTATAAGAACAAAAAGAAACTTGTGCATGATAGAAATATTTTAAGAAAGTCATTTTCTCCGGGTCAAAAAGTTCTTCTGTATGATACCCGTTTTTATAAGTTTTTGTTTTTATTTTTCTATCTTATTCTCCAAAGAAGGATTGTTACGCTTCACTCAGGTACTATCTTTCTAACTTACCTCTTTTTTGTATTACACTTTAATTTGAAACATTGAGGACAATGTTAGGCTTAAGTTTGGGGGTAAGGGAGAAACTTTTAGTTGAAATAATAAAACTCCAAACTTTAGAAACTTGTGAACAATTTAGGGTGACACTAACCATTCTAGGTAGATGGAAACTTAGCTCTTTTTTTTATAAGAATTGGTGAACCTAGCTAAATGGTCTACTCATAAAAGGATGCCTAGCTCAGGTGTTAGAAATAACATGATAGTTGTCGCCATATCTCGGAATCTATCTCAACCATATCACTTTCTGTTTTTATTTTTGTAATTTTTGTGTTTCTCTAAGTGATTTGGTGGGGCACCAGTATCAAATTGTTACCACCGCTAGGATGAAGTGTTTGAGATCAAGCCCCATTATTGTATTATTTAGACAATTTTCAAAAAATGAAATAAAATAATAATAATAATAATAATAATAATAATAAAATCGTGTATTGACACTTTGATAACAATATATGAGTGTTCTTCCTGTCTCCGTCGCCTAAGCAAGCGTGGAAGGCAGGATCCATGAGAACTATCATGTACGATGCTGATAAGAAGCATGCGCTTGGATTCATTTGATCTAATCATCCTGTCAATACATTTAAAATATTTTCAATAAATTAACCGCTGGGACCCTTGTACATACCAGCTGAGTCGATATTAGTTTAAGGAATAAGACTAGTGGGGGAGCGTATCTCAATCCATTCATCTTGGCACTAACCTTCAAACAGATATGGGAAACACCGTTCACCTTAGTCAACACGTGCAAACTTCATTATCCATCTTTTAAATCTTTTCATGTGATTGTACTTTGATAGATTCTGAGTATCGTGGGTGAACAACTATTTAAGTGGAGTTTTGAATTCTTGTATGAATTTTAGTACGCTGAGTGAAAACCGTGCGCAGCAATTGGACTCATATAAGGTAATGATTCTTATAGGCGAAGAATTTAATATGCCAACTGAATAGCTTATTTAGTGTTTACCTCAATCGTTCACAGGTAGCTAGAATTTGGAGTAAAATGTTTTGTGGGTACACCTCTTGTAAACCCTCACGAGACAAAACTCGTCCACTAGGGACACCTAGGGGTTCAAAGGCTTGTTGCACACGCTAAGTGCAATCGCGATGCCTGCGAAAGTGAGTTATGATTTATTTTATTAGATTTGCTCGAGGGCTAGCAAATAATAAGTTTGGGGGTATTTGATAGACACATTTATGTGTCTAATTTGCTCTCAACATTTATAGTGTTGGAACTCATTTTGTACTAACATTGTGTTTTTATGTATTTATAGGTATTTTTGGAAAATAAACATTATTGGAAAAATTGGCTCGAAAAAGTGTTAAAGGCACCCATGAAGAATTACTAAAGGCACCCGTACATTGGATGAAGGCACCCACCTCACTTAATTCAAATTTTGAAATAGGCGGGAAACCATATCTTCTCTTCCTGAATATCTGAGTTCGAGTTTATGAAGATTTTATACGTAATTTTTGAGCTTTAAAACATAGAATATGTTGGCTTAATTGAGAGTGAGCTGCACATAATCAAAAGATACGCAAAATCGAAGCAAAATATCAAATCAGATTAGTGAAGTTATGAGAAAATAATCACCGAATATTTTACTGTAAATGAAGATTTTTGGAGATTTAATGTGTTGTAGTGTATAAATAGAGGTGCTGGGAAGTCATAGAGGGGGATCAGAGAGATTGGGAGAGCTTAGAGTAAGCCAGAAATCACCGAGAAAAAAATTCAGGAAGATTTTTTTTTTCTGCTGGTGGGAAGACCAGAAAGAACATAAGGCGTCAGGAAACTGTCGCTGATAGTGTTGCTGAAGCAGCCTTATTTCAAACAGCACCAGAAGTCCGTCCTTTATTTATGTTTTCTTTTCTTTCTTCTGTAACGCAGAGAACAAGTCTCAGTAACGCTTATAAGCGTTTTTGTTCTCCTGTGTTACTATTAATTCATCTTTGTAAACACTTTTTGAGCTATGAAAATCTTTTTTGAGTGTGTTTCCAATACAGTGAGGAGCTAAACTCCATCCTTGAGGCGACAGAGGAAGCTAATTTTCCAAAGATTATGTGGTAATGTTTATCTAATTAATCTATGCAATTTATTTATGATTAATAGCCTTGGGTAAAAATTGAATTAATGATTTTCGTTAAGCAATTGTGATTTCGTTAGATGGTACATGTTTTGGCCTAGGTTTTAGATGTTCCATGCTTTTGTTATACAATTGTTCTTTCGAAAATCTACTTGTTGCTATATTTTAGAATCCAATTAAACGTAGAATTGCATAATTATAATTATTGAAATCTAATCATTTTAAAAATTAAAAATTAGTGGAATCCTAGCCTCAGTTTTCTCTCAACTTCATTATCAATTTTATTTGAGTTTTGCTATTTTTAGTCTTAGAAATTAGATTTAAAAACAATTTTTCACAAGTTCGAAAAAAAACCCTATTTACCACAATCTACAATCACATCATGAGGCGTTCAACAATAAGACTGTAACATTCATCAATAGGCAACCGCCAAAACAGTTTATTTTAGAGAGTTTACCTGTTTCCACATTTGATTTTGCTGGTATGACAGGAGAATACCATGGTCATTCATTCCCCATCTCAACATAAATATTTATTTCTATTTCATGGTGAGTTGTAAGATGAGTTGGTATATTCCTTAGAAGAATGTCCAAGAATTCAATCTTGGAAGTAAGTTGGGGACGTGTAATATAAGGTTCTCTCCGGTTTTTATGGTGAGGAGGTTGGTGCCAGTGCCAGAAGGAGAAGTATTGGTGTTGTCGGAGGTATTGAGGTTGGTGTTGCCTTGTCGATGAAGGTCTTCGCTGAGGACTGGCACCTAAAGCGACCCATTGGTACTGTTTGACTAATGGATCCCCCGATTGTCTTGCTAGTATATCTGGTCGTACTTCGAGGAGATATGGTATCTACATTCTTATTAAAGTATTCATGATGACCACTTACATTGCTTGGATAAAGTTAAATTGATCTTTTCAACAAGATCAAGCTCCCAAGTGTAGTACAATTTGCTCACAAACTAGAAAAAAATATATGTTGAAGTGGGACTCACAAGAACGTGATGCTTGGATGAGTGATAATTCATCCTCTTGAGGCGTCCGCTCTATTTCATAAAATCCACCCCAGCATATACCTCCTAAAGGATGAGAATCTTTTCTGGAGAAGGTGAAGGTAGGAAGACGAGATGCATGTGTCACCTTGCCATGACATAAACTTTGGCATGAACGGTGTCGTCGGCAACATCATTATTAACTATATGCTACTAAGATAAGCAGTGATGAACTTTGTCATGATATTTTTGAAGATATCTCGGATATGTTCGGTATGTGACCAAGTGTTTATGAGTTGGAAAAGATGACTGTGTTAAATTGCAAATGATCTTCCAGTCCCAAAGTGTAGCTCACTCTAGATCCACGTTTCCAGCAATTTGATCTGGTAAGGGAAGTCAGGAATTATCTGGGCTTTTTATGTTATTGTTGATAAGATGGGGAAGGAGAAAGAAATTGCATGAAAATTGGAGTAGAAGTCGGCGCTGGCGTCGGGCGTCTTTGATGTCAACCATCACGAGACATATTTTTCCTCGTCCCTAATTTGTACTTCGTAGATGGTTGGGATGCTGATGAGACACCTGTTCTCTTGAGTATCTCTATGGATTTACTTGTCATTGAAGTCTTGGGTCTCTCAAGTAAGGCAGGTGCAATCATGGATGATCTCCTAGCAGCTTCGTGAAATTCGGAGAAATCCTGGAAGCGCAAGTTCTCCAGCAAAGCACGATAGACTAGTATCATTCCATTGATGCAAAGTTCAACTAGTTATAGTTGAGTCATGTTTGGGTCTTGACAATCAAGAGTCTGTATCCTGAGTCGACGTACATAATCATCAGGATGTTAGTCGTCTCTCTGGGTCAGTCTCCCAAGATATGATAAGGTGATTTGTTCATATACGAAGAAATACCTTCTGTAAAAAGCACTGACCATCGTACACCATTTGGAGATGTTGTTGGGATCTATGTTGTTGTACTAGGTGTATGCTCTTCCTATGATATATTTAAAAATTCTTTGATGCGTAACACTTGATTGTACTCATGCTCTCCTAGTGATTCTACGAATCGAGAGATATGTTATCGAGCGTTTCTCTTTCCGTCATATAGTGAGAAGGGAGAATAGAAATATCCCCTTGGTAGAGGCATTATCTGGATCTCAACTGGGTAAGGAGGTTGGTGGTGATGAAGTGAAGTCGCAGGAGCCACTCTAAATCTTCATGAGTGATGAAATTGGGTTTTTGGTTCTTTGACTGTTCACGGTGGGCGTGAACTCCATAATCGTCTCGAACATGTATCCATGAGGTATTGAGTATGTAGTAGTCTTGGTGCCGTCTTTGGCTTGCTCGATCTAGTAATGCTGATGTTTTTGCTCTGGTGATAGGTTCTCTATCCCAGTGAGGAGGGTAAGCACTTCCTTTCGAGTATTCACCATATCGATTTGATTTTTGACGAGAGTCTCTTATCTCTCCATCAGATCTGTAATAATCGGTTGCCCTCGAGTACTCCTAATTTTTTTAGGAATTCCGTCGAAGAGAGAGTTGGTGATACTTGGAGTAGTACCAGGCGTAACAAGAGTGGTGCCAGGAGTAACAAATGTGGCATAACTAATGTAGTTAATCTCGGATCTCTGTCCCGTCTTGGTCGGGACCGATACACCGGTATAACTTTATCTCGGGGAGATTCTCGGTGAAATTTCGGAATGATTTTCGGAGAAATTTCACAGAAATCCACCTGCTAGACCTCATATAAATAATCCACATGGGAGTCGTATTTATAAGTGGAAAAAGTATCGGTAAAAATGCTAGTGACAGATGATTGTAAAATGATTTATTTGAAATTTAACTACAGCCCTTTTCACTGAGTTCTGCAATTTCTTAAATGTTCTGAGAAATAAAACCAATCTTAAGAAACGAGGCTAGATTATGGTTTTATTACAAAAGAGTTGCAGACAAGGGGTTTTACATAAACCTGGTGGTGCATACAAATCAGCGAACTACTGATTACGTAAACTACATACCTGTGATGTTAAGCGAGGCATATATATATATATAACCTGAACCACTAATGATGTTAATGGAGTTTAGATCAAGAAAGGGATGTTAATCGAGAGAGATACATGATAGAACATGTAAAGAGAAAAGGGGATTGTTGGGATCAAAACAGTCAAAGTCGATATTTGGGATGTTTTTGATTTACGAATCCATAACGAGATTCACGTTCAAATCTTGGTTGGGATGTATCTCGGCCGAGTCAAGCGAGATTTCTGTTAAAATCTCGTATTGGCGAGATAGTAAAATTCGTTTCTCCCCTGAGACGAGATCCAGAATAGATCGACTACACTGGGTGCAACTAGCATTAGCATTAGGAGGAACATAATTGAGATTAGAAGCTTCTGAACCTGACCTAAGATCGACCATTTTGAAAATTTTGAGAAATAGATTTTACAACTAGGGCTGCACAAACCCGACCCAACCCGCCAACCTGACCCGCACCCGCCCAAAATTACCCGACCCGCACCCGGCCCGCCGATGAACGGGTCGGGTTCGGGTGATTTTATTAAAACCCGACTTCTGGCGGGTCGAGTGCGGGTGATAGCTCCTCTCACCCGACCCGACCTGCCCACCCGCCATCTGTTTCTTAAGTTAACTTCATCGACTGCCTTCACTCTAGTCTCTCTTCTACTCTATATCTCTGTATTCTCTTCAGTTTTCTTTATTCTCTATTCTTCTTCATCGATTCTCATTTCTTTCAGAGGTTACATACGGAGTACACCACCACCACCTTGTTTCTTCTTGAATCTCTATCAGTTACATGTACTGTTTGTTTTAATTTTGTTTTTCCCTAATTGAAATTTCTGTTTGTATAATTACATGATTGAGTAATATTTGATTATGGGTTTCACTAGTTTTGAGTGATTGTGATGCTCAGAAGGTTTAATTTGATAAATAACTTTTCCCCAATTTGAAATTAATATTTGTGATATTAGGGCTTTTTGTAGTAAAGCATGCCTCTGTTCAATTTGGTTCTCTTAATTAGTCGATGTAGTGTCACTGTTCTTAAAGATTGTTTAGATGTAGTGTCATTGAGTTGATTATGCTTTAGTTTCTGATTACTATTGATTCTTCTTGGGATTTTCCTTCTACTAGTTCCTTTACAACTGATAAAAAAGTTTCAGACTATTTCTGTGTCTGTTTCATTGTTTTGCATCTTTGTATAGCTGGTTTGCAAATTGCATCTGTGTCTGTTTCATTGCTTTGTCCATCTGCAAAAAACTTATACATTTCTCAATTATCAGGGTTTCAGTAATTGTACCATTTTAGGGGACTACAAACGCTTGTTTTTATGGAATGGTTATGTTAGGGTACAACATGTGACATGTACACGAAGTAAGTTATGTTTCTGGTGAAATAAAAATATTTCACTGTGAATATCACTCAGTGTGTATTTCGGAATGAAAGTGTACCAGAATTCTGTCTGTTATGAGAAAATAAAAACTAAATAGAAGAAATTCTGTCTATGAACTTATTTAAAAGTCAACCTCGGTTTCCTATAGAAATAATAAATATGTCAGCGTTTATTCTGTATTTTCTACATAGAATAAATCAAATATAATCTTTCCTGTGAAGAACCCCCAAGGCAGAATTAATCTCATGGGGAGACTTAGCAAAACATCTATAAATACTACTGAGTGTTTGTTTATTTTCATACTCCAAAACAAAAACAGTTTTTTCTACCTTATTTAGTTCAACATTTCTAACATTTCTTCTGTATAACTTTTTTCATCTTGAAATGGCAATCATCAACAGGGTGAAGCTTGTTGCTCTCTTGCTTTTGGCTTTGTTTGTCGTCTCCATGCTCGAATCCACTCAGGTATAAACAATCCACCATAGTTTATAATTGTTCTTAATTACAGGTCTACATCTGATTTAGGGGGAAGAAATAGAAGTAGCTAGCTTTGCTTTTCTGAACATAATGTCTTTGCCAATCACCACATTTTAATGACTTATTTGATATTTCAACCATTAGTCATCACTTTCTTAAGTGTTAATTCCTTGTTTTAATGACTTCTTTGCAGGTTTCAGATTACTCCCATTGACTTGCTGGATCTGCAGCAACATATTTGTCTGCTTATTAGTATTTTGCAAAATCTTGACATTGTAAGAGTTGGTTATGTGAGTGTGTCAATATCTTAGCAAAGTTGTGAACTGTTTAAAGTGATAGATTCATATGCTTTTAGAGCAAAGGTTTATCATAACTTTGAAGAAGAAGAAATTTATTGTCGAATTTCAGTCATATCAATATCGATTAGAAATGAATTCTTTACATTGTCTCTACAGTAATGTGAATGTGAATGTGAATCATGTGAATGTGACTCTTTTTTAGTATCGAGTTAGTATTAAGAACATAACAGGAATACAGGATACAGAACAGTTGAATTTACAGAACAGGAACATCAGTACTGGACAGGACAGGAACATGGCGGAACAGGACATGAACAGGAACATGACAGTACATGACCCGCGGATGACCCGCACCCGACCCGCCGTAAATTCGGGCCAAAACCGACCCGACCCGTCCTACGACGGGTTGGATGCGGGTGAAAAATTATTCACCCGCCTTCACGGCGGGTCGGGTGCGGGTGAGTCCAAACCCGACCCGACCCACCGGATGTGCAGCCCTATTTGCAACCAATAAATTGATCTCACATTGTGGTCGTTAATGGTTCCAGGTGAAAACAAATATACTGTAAAAATACTTATATTCGAGAGATCAAGTCATACAACACTAGCTAGCCTAAACCAAGAAACGGTCGTTCTTGTTTTGCTTTAGTCGCAAATAAGAAGAATGAGTTGATCTTAGGGAGGGAAACATATAAAATATTGAGATCAGAGTGTAAAGACTCTTTTTGGTGTGATTGTTATATATTACCGTATGTGAAAAGTTCTTTGTGTCTGACCGATTGAAGGGTTCTATGAAATCAGGTACTTAGACTTGTGTGTAAGTTTTTATATGTCTATCCCCTATGATTTGTGAATAGGTTGAATGATCTATTTATAGTAATAGTTGGACACCCTGTCCTAGTAGGAAATGGAAATTGTGAAGTGGTTGATGATGTGATGAAACTGTGTCCTATTGTTAGGGAAGACTGGACGGTTACACACCCACTACTCCTCTACTTTGTCAACCGTTCGCACGTCCTGTAATTTTCTCGTAATGGGTGTATTGCTACATCGCATGTCATAGACTGCCATACCAAAACCCTAAAGTGTATCCCCTCATGTGACATAATTGATTTCTCTAGTAGAGTTAAGTATCTCTACTGTTAGGTTATTAAATTATTGACTTATAATTTATTTGGTCAATTAGTTGGTCAAACACACATTGGCTATTAATAGACGTCAAGCACCTGTAGCTATTAATAGATTCTATATTCTCAATTCTCCTGCAGAATATAATATAAAAATATAGATTTCATATTTCTGACACTGATCCAGTAATATACAAAATTTCAATATTTATATGTTTTTACTACTGGTAGAGACGATTTTATAATTTTCACCTTTATCAAACATCCATCATCAACAATAGCGATTATAATAGATAATTTGATTCTCCGATAATCAATTTTGTTATCAGATTAATTTATGATATTGACAATGAAATTTATTGTTGTTTTGTTTAATGTACACATTCTTGTGTAAATAATTTACACATGATAACTAGCTTTATGCTTAATAAAATATACATCTAAGTAATTGGAGTATATGTGGCTAGAAATCTAATACTTAAATATAAATAATTGTATTTAGAATTTAGGATATAACCCGTGTCGTTACAACGTAGGTTTAAGTTGATATTATTACTGTTTAATGTGATCTTATTAGCTTATTCAGTGTTTTTCTAATATTTGTTTTGTGACATGGTATTATTGTTTTGAGAATTTTACTCTCTATATTTAGTTCATGATACATATCTTACATACTTTTTTTATGACATGGTATTAATCTAATTATTATTTAGCTCAGGATCTATGTAGTTAATTTCGGTCGAAATGGTCGAAATTTCGCCGAAATTTCGGATTTCGAGGTGAAATAAAGACGAAATCCAAAATTTCGACCAACGATATTTGACCGAAATATCGGCCGATATGGACCGATACGGCCGATTTTTTTTATTTTTTTATTTTTTGAAAAATAAAAAAAAACAAAATTTAAAAAAAAATCCTTGTTTTAGGATTTCAATTGTTACTCATATTTTTCTATGATATTTTAGAATTATATATGGATATGATAATATCTATATTTAATCTAATGATTTCGATTAGAATTGTAATATCCTTGTTTAATTAGCATTTTAGACGATGAACTTTGAAGTTGTTCTTGATTTTCTTATGTTTCCAGTTTGAACTTTGTATGAAATTTATGGATCTATATATTCTAGATGATTACTAGTTTTTCTTTCTAAACTTTGTGAAAAAACGTTTGTTATAACGTGTTAAAATATATTTATAATTATAAAATGTGAACTAGTATTTTTTCATAAAATTATAGATATAAAATATATGGACCGATATTTCATCGATATTTGAATTGAAATTTCTCCGATATACCGACGTATCAGTGTATCGCTCTCGACCGATACGAATCGAAATCCGATATGTAACAACCTTGCTCAGGATCCAACGATTGTTGTGTTGTGCGTGATTAGAAGTTGTTCAGTATGAAATCCAGTTTATATAGTCAAGTATACACCACTTCAATCTATGATCATTTTATTTGTATTTAGTAACAACTTACTAAATGACAACCATCAACAACAATATACCAAAAAAATTTGTGGTATAATCACTAAAATGGGGGTGAAATAAGAAAGAATAAGAAAATGACCGTCTAAACGATAAGTCTATTGATATCAGAAAACTATCAAAGAATATTCGAGTACTGCCCACAAATTGTATGAAATTTTCTGCTAAAATAACTATGGCTCAAGAAATGATAATACCGTCAACATGCAATCTATCAAAGGCTCCAAGTGAAACATGGCAATAATAGAATGGACATGTTCACTTTTTGGTAATGTATTAAGTCCTAAAGATATTTTTTCTATTTTTAATAAGGTAAAATACAACAGATATGACTTTCAAGAAAATTTATGTTAATCATCGCACTACTAATTATATTACACATCATCTTGGAATCACACGCGTCCGCAAGAACCTCTCACTATACGCTAATGTCGAGTGCAGTCGATCCAAATAGTTGGACTGTGACCTTTAAAAAAAAAGGAAAGAAATTTGCGTAAACTGGAGCAGGCTGGTGCAACCGAATGTTGAATTAGTTCCCTTAGATGACCTTAACTCTTCCATCGGATCTTCAAATGATGTTCTTAAATCTTTGATGAAAGCTAAGGTTGAAAGTGCAATAGCTGGCTTCTTAGTTGTTTATTTCACTTGTGACATTACCAACCTCCGGTACATTAAGAATTGCATCAAAAAAAAAAGTAGTCAGTTATGCTATGTTGTTTATCTACTTGTACAGAAAGTGAATGAAACTATTAGGCATTTGGGCAGTCACGTTCAGCATAGAAATTAATTATGAGATACAAACCACTGAGTCCTTTCTCTAAATTTAGCATTCAAAATATTCAAAAACACATCCGCACAGCTCCAATATGGTCAAGCGTTAGCAATTCTTGGGTAAGCCCAATGATCACATACCAATTTATGAGCAAATAAATGCAGAAGAATGTACTTGAAACTGACTAAAGAATACACATATGAGCTGACATAGGTATGATACAGTGACAAACTAAATGTGTTCTAATGAATGCAATGATACTCCACATTAGGAAACACAACACCACACATGAACCTATAGTTACTTCTTTAATCTTCCCAGATGATGCATTCTGTAATGTTTGGAAACTAATGACAAAACATATAAGATAGGAAGCTTTGAAAGGAGAGAGGATGAAAAACCAGGATAAGAAGGTTACTATGTAGCTAAAGATTCTGTTTTTCACTCTAAATTTTTATCCTAGTACATCCACTGAGAACACCATTTTTTTAGCACAATAGCATTTCCGGATATTGAACTAAGTTTAATAATTGACACCCTATCAGGATTTTAGAGACTTATGAGGTCGTTTCTCTTGACCTTCTAAAGGTGTTGGTTGAAGATGGCGTATATAAGGAGTTCCTCACATAAGGGAATCCTCAAAGAAAATAAGTAAACCAAAAAAGAAAAAAACATAATGATGTATGATAGATGTTATTGACATAGTTCTAGTAGTCACATTAATTAAAGTAGCAAATCATCCTTATTATGCCTATCACTTCAGCATGAATGGGGCAAAAAGAATCTTTGCAATCCTAAGTTATTTTAAATCTCTCATAAAATTATTGTATAATATTAGCAAATCTATAGTAATGGCTTATATGGTCACTGCAAGAAAAACAAATGAAAAATTCTACTTCAAAAGTTGAAGAGGAACGTTTATCGTTGAAAATCATGTTCACATGACAAAAACTCATCTTACCTTGGATAGATGATCTATAGGGAATTGCATCCTGCAAAATTGAACTGTCAGCATCGGCAATTTGGCACTATCATCAATATCATTGGGTTAATATTCAAACAACAATAGTATTTCTAGAAGCCAAAGGAGGAACAACTCCTGTGGGAGTTCCAATTCAGGGTAATGTGTGTAGGGAGAATTATTTCCAACACTCATATAAGAATGAAAGATTACTGCAAGTATTACTGAATGACTGTACATCATTCATTGGGTGAAACTATTGCAAGTTTAAAGCTAATGGCAACTTTGAATGATAGAAATAAGATATTACCGCTAGCAAGGTGCATCTCTAACTGTTCACTACAGAATTGGGATTCACCAATGAATAAGTGAGAATACCCCATTTTTATAACCTGAAAGATTGTTAATGAAAATATTGTTTTAACAACCTGTAGTCCAGTAGAATACCCAATTTTTATAACCTGAAAAATAATAAAATCCAGAAGGTCAATAAGTGAGAATACGTCAAATTGAAAACCCAAATAATACAGAATTGTACCTCAAATTAGAAATCAAGCAAAATTAGCATCTTTGAATGCTGAGAAGAATCCATTAACACAAAATCATTTAATCTTGTTGCTACAATCACCCAATCAAAGCTATAAAAACTTCAGAACTATCCAAGAGAAATAGGTGTATACTCTTGCAAAGAAACCAATCCCTAAGGTAATTCTCATTTTAAATTTATTCTTCAGTTAACATGGTTTTTTTTTCCGGTGAGTGTTGATTGAAGAAGCTTTTTCACATTATTTTCTCGCCTCTTTTCTCTGTTGAGTCTTGAGATAGGCGCTACAGTATCAATTCATTCAAGGTAAAACAGAGAGATGGAGAATACCTAGACACATATAACTAATAACATAACAATTCTGACAATTAATTACTTGCAATTAATAATTTCTATCCATAGGATTTTGAGATCAGAGATTCTGCTCAAAGGAGGAGATATCCTAGCCGTTACTAAGACAAAATAAAACTGCTGGGTAAAACCACAAACACTACTATTTTATAAATATATACTAGGATATTATCTGTGGAATAATAACATATGTTTTGATTACTTGATAAAAATCAAATTTAAAACTACTGGGTAAAACCACAAACACTGCTGTTTTATAAGTATAAACTAGGATATTATCTGTGGAATAATAATATATGTTTTGATTATTTGATAAAAAACAAATTTATTTTTTAGAAGTATCGATGAAAATAATGTCCATAATTTTTTATTATTATTAATTTTTTTAATTGGTTTTTTTATTAAAATTATGTTTGATAATTTAACGGGATAATCATATTTGTTAGTGTTTGTTGTTACTTACAACCTCATTTACTAAATCAGTCATATTATGCCCATCACAGCACAAGCCATTTTGCAATGGCCAATCAAATATATTAAAGCACTACCAATTCCAATGCACGTATTAATATTGTATTTTCTTACACTTTTTTCCTTGGTTCATGCATTAACCGTTTCGTGTGATGAATTTGTGGGTGTTATTTAGTGATATGGAATTGTAACACTGTAACCTATCCTGAGGTTCTCCCCTATGATTGAGGAATTATATTTTCTCTCAGAGTAATAGTAGTCTAATTTATCAATGGAACCCAAAAATAGTACTCCATCTCTTTTTATTATTTGAGAGTCAGACTCATCTTTTTTCTTAGATGCACAAAACTCCTTGGATTCAAGCTCACTGACCGATGTATCAATAGTATATCTTATGGTTAAATATATATATATCACTCATCCTTTCAATTAGGTGACACCCCTTTTATGGAAAATGTCCATTAATTGCAATCTGATCCCATGTAACAGTGGATTTCCATCGAAACATCTACTACTACCGTTTTTTTTTTTTTTTTTTTTTTTTTTTTAAACTTCTACAACTGCCGATTCAGTTAAACCAATTGAATGAGGTGTTGGAGGTTAGTTTAGGCGATTGTGGAGCTGTTGGCATAGTAGATGATGTAGGCTTCGATATTTGAAATCTGTACTAAAGAGTTTCCTTACAACCTATGCTATAATAAATAATCTGTCTCCATGATAAATGGATAGTTTTAAACGTTGCACATTTGGTTTGGTGGTCGCATCCGTATCTGCAACTTCTTCCACCACCAAACTGTAAGAGAACCTTTTGTTTTGTGGCGTGAATGCATGGTTTCCGATGTGGCACCAATAATGGATAAACCTAATGGATTAACCGAGAATATAAAATATGCATCCAATCTGATTGTGTCACGGTAGTTATACGGTGTTAAAAACCTGATTTAAAATCTCGAAGTAAGCTTGTAAGGTTGTGATGCAGCGGATAATAAATAAAAGAAAGAAAAGAGAGGTTTTGTTCAGACTTCAAATATTCCTAGGAATATCGACTATGAACAACGATAATTATTTAGACTTCAGTTTCCCGACCGTAAACAATAATCGATTAAACTTGAACAAATTTAAGAAAATAATTCTTATTAATCAAATTCAAGTGTATAAAATAATACATGGAGGACCCTTTTATAGAGTTGGGGAAAAACCCTAACTTGCTAGTCAAGAAAGGATGAAAAAACCCCTAAACCGACTCAAACCCTAATTTACTATTTTTGGTAAATTTTGGTCGACCTAAAATAATGAAAGTACTCATAAAATAAAACTATTTGCCGCAAACGGCGACCCAAACGGATTCCTAACGAAGTAGTTATTGATAAAACAAAAACTTTCCTAAAATAGCAAAAACGCCTGTTTGAAGCCCTAAACGATGGAATTGGACATGACATGATGGAGTCCTCTCATGTCACGATCGTTGGCCCGTTTCCAATCAAATTGGACCCTTCTTGAGCTAAATTACGACACTTGGGTCTTTAGCCTCCATATAGGCTAAAGCCTGCTCATCCGCATCATTCTCCCGGGGTTGAGAGAAATTCGCCCTCGAATTTTCTTGGTCATCATCAGAATTATCACCATTATAAGGCACCAAGTGTTTGACATTAAAAACATCAGAAGTCCGGATGTGACTTGGAAGCTTGAACTTGTAGGCATTAGGATTAATCTTCGCGACAATTTCCAAGGGACCAATCTTGCGCGCCTTCAGTTTGTTATACTCGCCAACTGGAAAACGATCCTTTGTCAATATTTCCCATACAAAATCTCCTACTGCAAAATCCACAACTCTGTGTTTCTTATCTGCCGCCTCCTTATACCTCTCATTAGCTCGAAACAACTGTTCTTCGGCCAACTTGTGAACCTGTTGCAACTGTTGGCTACGTTCTTCGGCACGAACTTCAATTCTCTTCAGATCAGGAACAAGTGCTAAATCTACTGGTGCTCGTGGATTGTAGCCATAAACAACCTCGAACGGACTCATGCCCAGACTACGGTTTACTAAACGATTAAATGCAAATTCAGCTTGACAAAGTTTCTGATCCCAACTTTTAGGATTGTCTCCAACCATACACCGTAGTATATCACCCAACGAACGATTCACAACTTCTGTTTGTCCATCACTGTGAGGATGATACGCACTACTGAAGTTAAGCCTTGCATTAACTAATTTTCTCAAGTTCTTCCAGAAATAAGTAAGGAATCTTGTATCTCGATCACTAAAAATTGAACATGGAAATCCATGTAGACGATACACTTCCTTGAAGAAAAATTCAGCTACCTTCAGTGCATTAGTAGTCTTCTTGCAAGCAATAAAATGAGACATTTTTGAAAAACGATCAACAACTACAAATACTGAATCATGTCCCCTCTGAGTTCGAGGTAAACCCAATATAAAATCCATGCTCAAATCTGCCCAGAGTTGACTTGGAACTTTCAATGACATGTACAATCCTGCATTAGTTGCTTTTCTTTTTGAAACTTGACAGATTCGACATCTATCCACGATTTTAACAACTTCACGTCTCATTGTTGGCCAGTAATATGACTTCGAAACAAGTTGGAAAGTCTTATCCCTTCCCATGTGCCCCTCGTCATGTAACTCCTTAATAATCTTCAAACGGAGACTAGAATCAGGAATACACAATTGGTTACATTTGAAGAGAAATCTTTCATGCATAAGGTAATCACATCGTTTTCCTGAACTGATATCATCCACAATCTCCACAAAGTTCGGATCGGTTAGAATATGGTCAGAATATGAATCAAAATCTATTACCTCAGTTCGCATGGTGTTGAGTATCATACTCCTTCGGCTTAAGGCATCAACAACTTGATTCTGCGACCCAGCTTTATGCTTCAATACAAAAGTGAACTCTTGCAAATAACCAGCCCACTTACCATGTCTATAAGAAAGCTTCTCTTGACTGTTGATGTGCTTCAAAGAATCATGATCAGAAAACATAATGAACTCGTTATGAATTAGATAGTGACGCCAATGCTTCAAGGCTTGAACTATAGCATAAAACTCCATGATGGTGCTGAAGTGGGGAATAAAACGCCGGTAAAAAGAAGTGAAACCATGAAAACTCCTTACCTCGTGTAATGTAGTAGGTGTAGTCCAGTTTCTCACAGCTTCAACCTTGGACTCATCTACCTTGATTCCATCCTTGGTGACGACGTAACCGAGAAATAAAACTCGATCTGTCATGAATGAACACTGTTTGATGGCCGCAAATAATTTCTCCCTGCGTAGAAATGAGAGAACTTCTCGAAGATGTTGAACATGCAAGTCCATGTTAGCACTATAAAGAATAATATCATCGAAATAAACAACCACAAAAGTACCGATAAAGGGTCTGAGTACTTGATTCATGATACGCATGAATGTACTTAGCGCATTAGTCAACCCGAATGGCATAACCATCCACTCATATAATCCTTCTCGAGATTTAAAAGCAGTCTTCCACTCATCACCTTCACGAATTCTGATTTGATGGTACCCACTCTTCAAGTCGAGTTTGCTAAACACCTTTGCTCCACACAACTTATCTAACAAGTCATCCAACCTAGGAATTGGAAAACGGTATTTGACTGTGATTTTGTTGATGGCTCGACTGTCAACACACATTCTCCACGTTCCATCTTTCTTTGGAATCAGCAAGGCTGGTACTGCACAAAGACTTAGACTCTGTCGGATCAATCCTTTATGTAGCAAATCTTCCACCTGACGACGAAGTTCTTCATGCTCCTTAGGACTCATTCTGTAATGCGCTTTATTTGGCAAGCTTGATCCAGGAACGAGATCAATACGATGTTGAATATCCCGGAGAGGTGGTAGCTCGTCCGGCAACTCGTTAGCAAAAACATCCATAAATTCCTTAATTAAAGGTTGAGCTGCAATGGGAATAATATTTTCATCATGTTGTTGTTCTTTGCCAATCAACACATACAATTCACCTGCGTCTCCTACCTTATCTTCAAATTGCTTAAACGACAAGAGATTGGTAGCTTCTCCAGTAGTTGGTGTAGGTGCACTCTCTTTACTGGGTACAAGTACTATACGTACGTCGTTTCATAAAAAACTGTAGGTATTCTTATACCCTTCATGACTACTTTTCCTGTCAAACTCCCATGGACGACCCAACAACAAGTGACAAGCATCCATACTAGTAACGTCACACCATATTTTATCTTTATATTTGTTACCAATTGAAAAAGAAATCAAGCAACGTTTGTTTACTTTTACCTCATTCCCTTTCTTAAGCCAAGAAAGCTTGTATGGATGTGGATGTGCCTTGGTTTCCAGCTTGAATCGTTTCACGACCTCTTCATCAACAATATTCTAGCAACTTCCAGGATCAATAACTAGACGATAAACTTTTTCTTCGATCATACACGTCGACTGGAATGTATTGTTACGCAACCAGCTGTCGCCCTCATCTTTTCGTGGAGTGAGACAACTTCTTCGGACTACAAAGTTCACTCCTTTATCTCCAGCAACTACTTCATCGACAGGGTCAGAATCATCCTCCCGATCCTCTTGGTAATCAGTTACCCATCCATCTTCTTCACGGTCGTTTTCAGTGAAAAATACCTTGTTCGCTCGTTCTGTTTTTTGACAGTCACTGGCTTTGTGCCCATATTCTCCGCACTTATTACACCTACCTCCAAAAGTGGTAACTGGGGTTTTATTTGGTGTTGACGAAGAATTAGGTTTACTAGCAGTACTAGGTGTTGAAGTACTACGGTTACTTGCTGGAGATGATGCCACATTGATACCCCAATTTAGGCTTCTACGCCCTATTTGTTTCTCTATATGCCTTGCTCTATGATGTGCATCTGAAATAGAGCATCAATCAAACATATTGAGTGTATCCTGATATTGTTGAGGGAGACCACCTATATAGCGAGCGCCTTTTTGCTCATCTGACTCTGACAATTCGTTAAGAGAAAGGAGTCGGTAAAACTCCTTGGTGTAGTCGTCTATAGAACGTACTCCCTTGCGTAGGTTTTGCATCTGCTGGTACATCAATCCAATGTAGTTATGTGGTAAAAACTCTGTTCTCATGTGTTTCTTCAACTTCTCCCATGATACTAACTTCTGTTTTCCTTTGCGACTGCGTAGCAGCTTCTGTTGTTGCCACCACGAATTATCCCTCCCACGAAACATAGTGGCTACCAACGAAACTCGTTTGTTATCTGGTACTTCTTTGAATTCCAATACTTCCTCAACCGTATTCAACCAGGAGAGAAACTCTTCTGGTTCCAAACCACCATAAAATTTTGGGATCTCTACTTTTATTCATGCCTTCCAGCGATCAAAATCCTCTCGTTGATTTATTCTACCTTCGCGATGCCCTCTAGCAAAAGGGTTAGCATTATTATCTTCTTCTTTCTTATGAAGGTTAAACCGACCCAGCAAACCTTGGACATCTTCAATGAATTCTTCTCTAGATCTCCATGGGATGAAACCTTCTGGACCTCCTCCTCGACCTCGACCTCGACCCTGACCGATTGCTACTCTTGGTGGCATCTTATCAACCCTAAAATCGACTTCGCTCTGATACCAACTGATACAACGGATAATAAATAAAAGAAAGAAAAGAGAGGTTTTGTTCAGACTTCAAATATTCCTAGGAATATCGACTATGAACAACGATAATTATTTAGACTTCGGTTTCCCGACTGTAAACAGTAATCGATTAAACTTGAACAAGTTTAAGAAAATAATTCTTATTAATCAAATTCAACTGTATAAAATAATACATGGAGGACCCTTTTATAGACTTGGGGAAAAACCCTAACTTGCTAGTCAAGAAAGGATGAAAAAACCCCTAAACCGACTCAAACCCTAATTTGCTATTTTTGGCAAATTTTGGTCGACCTAAAATAATGAAATTACTCATAAAATAAAACTATTTTCCAAAAACGGCGACCCAAACGGATTCCTAACGAAGTAGTTATTAATAAAACAAAAACTTTCCTAAAATAGCAAAAACGCCTGTTTGAAACCCTAAACGATGGAATTGGACATGACATGACGGAGTCCTCTCATGTCACGATCGTTGGCCCGTTTCCAATCAAATTGGACCCTTCTTGAGCTAAATTACGACACTCGGGTCTTTAGCCTCCATATAGGCTAAAGCCTGCTCATCTGCATCAGGTTGCAAAAAAAGGATACTAAAAGAAAACCACCAAAACTTCTCCTTGTATGCCTGATGATTGCAGCAAACCATTTACTTTCATTTTCTTCCTGGAATTTCCTAGCTATAGTAGAACCAGTTTATGAGAATAGTTGAATTTGTGGTATTATTGATAACAAATATTCTAAATGCAGCTGTGGAGAGAAGATGTTGTGGCAGACCATAAGGTTAGCCCAAGATTTAAAAAAAAAAGGAAAATTATGGTAAGGTACACTCATATTTTACAATTCCATAACATAAGAAAACATAAGAGGAAAATAGTCTCAAGAATACTGTTTTAGCAGATATAAAACACCGGTTTATGGTAAATGAACCTATAATCACCTCATCGCTACCAAAAATATTGAAGGGTGATTTAGGGGCTCCTTGATTTGTAGAAGGGCTCCAATGTGAGGTAGGGTGACCCAAAAATGTGTTAAGGGGTGTCCTAGGGGCTCCAATCTTATATGTTA
The DNA here is from genome assembly GCA_023531435.1 of Papaver californicum. Classification (NCBI taxonomy): domain Eukaryota; kingdom Viridiplantae; phylum Streptophyta; class Magnoliopsida; order Ranunculales; family Papaveraceae; genus Papaver; species Papaver californicum. Next base: position 9,427,608 of record JAJJMC010014301.1, on the reverse strand, counting down.
AATGTCCATATTACCCTTATATTAATTAAAAAGTCTAATTTTCCCTTCAATCAATTAAAACCTAAACCTAAACAAAACCTTTCCAAACTCTCATATCTTAACTTCTCCATCAGTTTCCCAACCGTAAACCCAATTTCTCCATCGAAATTTATCGTCGATTCGAAAATTCTTCGTCGATTAAACTCCAAAAATCGTGATGAAGAATCATACTAAAGGTGTAGAAGGTAGTAGTGATGCCAACCAAAATCAAACTTTTCAACCTAATCAAGAGATTGAAGAACAAATCGGTGGTGACAATCAAAATCAAACTCCGAAACAAACAATGGTGTATCTAAGGTATTGAACAAAACCCATGTTATTTTTAGAACCCAAAAGTGACTGATTGGCATGTTTGATTGATGTTTTTGTTAAAAAAAATTGGTTACAGAAGAATTTTACGGTTGAGTTCGATTGGAAAACCCAACCGTAAAACAATGGGTAGGAGATGAAGAGAAAATTTTACGGTTGGGTTCGATTTTGAACCCAACCGTAAAAAAAATTACGGATTTTTTTTTTGAATTTTACGGTTGGGTTTTGAGAAAAACCCAACCGTAAACAAATTTGCACCAATATTTGAACTTGAATTTTACGGTTGGGTTTGTTTCATTTTTCCAACCGTAAATATTCTGTCTATAAATTTTTTTTTTGTTGTGGATTATTTACGGTTGAGTTCGATTGGAAAACCCAACTGTAAATGCTTCTGCTTAGTTAAATTTTTTGGTGAGGATTATTTACGGTTGGGTTGAAGTGTCAATTCCCAACCGTAAATTCTCCTGTATAGGTGACGTTTATTATTTACAGTTGGGTTCTATACGTGAAACCCAACTGTAAAAAGTTCTGAATTTTCAAACTGAAGTTGTTTGAGTTGAATTACTTGGAAATTATCTAACTTGTATTGCTTGTATGTTGTAGGAAACATAAGAAGAATATGGGTAATAATTTAACACCTATTTCTCACACTCCAACCCCTCGCCACGGAGTTCATTTAGGGGTAGCTATTAGAGGCTTGAGAAAGAGCCATAAAACGACTTTTGAGGTAGGGGGTGGTAGTTCTCCTCAACTTGCACAAGAGAAATATAACGTTTTCCAAGACTTGGAAGATCTACCTGTGTTCAGTGGAGGTGCTATTGTGATTAGAGAACCACCACAAGAGCAACAATGTGAGGAAGAAGAGACAGACATAGAACAATTTGTCCCTCAAGGCAAAGGTAAAGAAATTGTTGTTGGTTCTACTGAACCAAGACTGAAGTAAAAAAAGCCAAAGAAGCAGCCACAACCGAACGGGAAGCATATTCCCAAAGGCAAATAAGTGTTGTGGCCTAAGAAGAGGAATGAGAGACCTTGGGGTGAGGCCCCAGACATGTCTGCTATATTATTTGGTTATCCCCATTCATGGGCTGCCAAAGTTGCTGAGACGAGGGTATTAATCTAAAAAACTTCTCTTGTTTTGTTCAATTTCCGTTTGTTTAACTTCAAGTTAAAAAAAATTGTTTTTATTCTTTGTAGGATCATACACAGGCGATCAAGAAATTGGTTCGTCAAAGGGCTCAACATTGGCCCTTAGCTGAAGAATGTATGGTCGTCCAAGTTCTTGTAAATGGTACCGGGTTAGCTCCCGGAATTAACAATTCGATGTTGGAGTATGACAGTGTCACCTGCATAGCATTCAGGGAACGTTATTGGCCTGAAACCGATACGTTTCATCTCCCATTCGGCGAGATGACAATAACACCGGATGATGTCCAGTCAATTCTTGGCTTAACAGTTGAATATAAATCTGTGTATGAATATTTTGACAATAACATGTCATGGAGTGATCTTTGTGTCCTTTTCAAAGATACACTTGGATAGGAGAAGAGAGAAGCCGAATCAGAGTTTAAATTGGCTTGTGGAGATAAACCGGGGCAGCAACGAAGAAAGGTCTAGGTATGACCAAGAAGATCTTGTTGCATAGTCTCAGGGAGAAGTTTGGAGGAACCCTGCAGTTGGAAAAGGATGGGCGTCATAGATGAAACCAGAGTTATGCAAACATCCAGAGCGTATCTCATATATATGCTCGGCACCATCTTCTTTGCTGAAAACTCAGGAAACAGGGTCAACGTTTACTTTCTACAGTGGTTGACGGATGATCTCCAGAAGACGAATGCGTACTCATGGGGAACTGCCAGCCTGGCTTACCTACTTTCCAACCTTAGAAAATCTTCGAGGGTTAGGGGAACTGAGATTGCCGGGAATACTGGTCTTCTTCAGGTAATTTATTGTTGGAATTTCAATGTTTAAATTCAGATTTTTTTTTGCGCATTATCTTATATTAATATTTATTATCTTCATAGGCATGGGTCTATGATCACTTTCCGAGCCTGACTCCTAAAACGAAGTCGAGCGGTGATGGTACTGGACCTACATGAAAGAAATTCATCTTCACCGGTACTCAGGCAAGGCATAAAGAAGTACAGATAGCAAAGATGAGAAGTGAAATTGATGCTTTCACCGTTGAAGATGTTGTTTTTGATCCTTATGTGAAGATTAACATAGATGATGATGGATATGTTGAAGATTTACGTCAATTCTCGGACGTGTCAGGCTACAACGGGCCTTTGTACCATCCGTTTGGGTTCGTGATGTGCAACCCCCGTCGAACTCTCATCCAATGTGGCTATGTCCAAACCAAGGTAATACACGAAGCCTTTAAATTGTGTGTGAATGGCTCGATGATCAAAGTCCCAAGCATCCTACTCAACTACAACCCAACGCCTTCGGTCGCGGTTTGGAACAACCGCTATCAACCGGATTACCAAATCCAAATGCAGGAGGTAATTTCATCTCCGGGCACAAAAGAGGCTGCAGAAGATTACTTGGATTGGTATCGTCATTTTGGTCATCCAAATGTCATTAACATTGATCCAGAAACTATGAAAATACTTCAAATGAGTGAAGGAAACAACACAGAAGATGGTTTTTGGAAGAAATCATATTTCAATTTGGTATGTAAATTACTTTTGTTATTGATGTTTTTAAGATTTATTACTAAAGACTCAACCAACTTTTATTTTCATATGTGAATAGAAAAATAAGGTGAAAAAAAAAGCACTTGTATTGGCAGAGTCTATCACTCCATGCCTAAGTAGAGTTGATGTGACGACGTCTGACCAATTGAAGAACCTGCAAGCCAAAATTGGGAAGCTTCATGAAGCAGACGAAGATGAGACATCAAGAAATTTAAAGACGAGTAGAGCCGGTACAAGAGATGCGACTACTATCCGAAGAGAGCCGCAACCTAGTGATGAAGAGACACATGATGAAGCCGAGGATGTGCAACGTGGTGCTGCTCCTCGTACTCGTTGTCCAAAGAGCAAAAAAAGAGCTCGTCAAAATCATCGAAAATCCCCTCCTCCTTCTCCCTAACTCAATGTTTATTATAACAATTGCGTCAAACTAAGGTTTTTTTTTTTGTGGTTGTATTATATACATTATATAACTTTAGTTAAAATGTATGAGAAAGTTTTTATCTTTAATTTATCTAGATCATGTTTTATTTACAAAAATTTCAAGTTGGAAACCAAGCAAAGGAAAAATCAAGTCAAAAAACAAAAAAATAATAATCATATTTACGGTTGGCTTTTGGCTGTAAACCCAACCGTAAAACTGTAAATAGGAAAAAATGACAGTTTTACGGTTGGGTTATTGAGTCAAAACCCAACCGTAAAATTGATATTTTTTTCATGCCATACTTACGGTTGGGTTTTCACCCAAAACACAACCGTAAATATGAATATCAATTTTACGGTTGGGTTTTCAGCCAAAACCCAACCGTAAATTCTCCTGAATCATTCAAAATTGGATTCTAGTACTTGTGTTGTTTTCAATTTTTCTTTGTTTGAATGAACCAATTTACCTTCAATCTAGTTAAAATGATTGAATAAGTTTGAAAATTTGATTTTTAATCCCAAATTTTACCTTAAACTCAATGCTCCAAAAGATGTTTTACGGTTGGTTGGGAAGAGTAAACCCAACCGTAAATTTTGGATGAAATTATAAACTAAAATTGGTTTTTACGATTGGGTTTTTTGGCAAATACCAACCGTAAATCATCTCGGATAAGATTTTTTTTTAGATTTTTTACGGTTGGGTCTGATGCTAAAACCCACGTAACACTGTTACAATTTGGTGTTCATCCATTGTTCTTTTGTTTATAGTTGGGTTGGGAAGAACACCCAACCTTAAATAGCCTTTACAGTTGGGTTCGACATGAAAACCAACCGTAAAATCCTCTGAATAAAAAATAAATCATCTTTTTTTCCGTAATTTCATCCAATTTGAGCCACTAAAAGACCAAGAGTTTAAGTTAGATGTATCCCAGTTATGCTCTGGCTGATCGAATCAAAATCTAGGGTTTTTAAAAAAACCCTACAAAATTATCTTACATTTCTTCTATTTTTTCTTCCAACCAAACCAAAAAGAAATTTTTTTGAATTGATTTGATTAAGTTTAAGATTATTTTCGATTAATCATGATTAGCTTAATCTATTAGCTAATTAGTTTTACTAACTAATCAGAGGAATTTTAGCCATTATGAAATATGATGGATAAGAGGTTTTTGAATTTTACTTCAAATGTCTCTATTTCGTTTTATTATGGGAGCCCCTCTACAAATCAAGAAACCCCTGATCATCCTTTAAAATATTAGTCATAACACCACCCCTTGTACCTTACCATTGTCACCTTATCACACCTTTATGATATTACTTGTTAATTCATTGTCATACACCTTTATACCTTGTGAAAATATACCAGAATAGCTTTGCCTTCTCAACACTGGTTGTTTTTTCTAGCTTAAAGACACAACTAGTGGCTTCAGAGTTGCATGTAATTCCATGGTTTTTTTGTTGATATGAAAATAGTTGATACCACGATTTAATGTGCCATTATGAGATATAACTACCACTTGATGAGAAATAAAAATAAGATAAAAGTGTCGGAGAAAATGATCCTAATTGTTTATTTTTAGTCTTGGATTAATTGGAACTTAGAACCAAGGGGTCACTAAAGAAACTAGCTCATTTTCACTATTTGTGAATGAAACCTTTAGTCCCACGTAAGAGAAACTAAAGATGTTGTCTCTCCATATTACTTAGAAATTTGCATCTAAAGGAGACCCCTTAGGGGTTAACACACTTTTATGTATGGAATAGGACTTAGGCTATGGGCTAGTTGGTACAACCACACATTTCACACACGTGCGGTGCTTCGCACCAAAGCACGCGGCCGCCGCCCATCCGTGCGGGTGCGGGCCAACCAAGACTTATCTTTTTGAACAAAACATTTTTGAATTATTTCCTTAAATAGTTTAAAATCAAATTAATTTTTTTCTTTAATATGGTGGGGGCGCCCCCCCGCGCGCCTGACCCGGTGGAATATATTTTACTTACTAAACTATTTTGCTGGCAGTAAAGGTTGAATTGACTTGATTTAAATTTGCCCATTTTAAATCCTTTTTAAAATTTATGTCCGTGCTCCATGCACGAAATTGATTTTTATTCAATTACCATTACATCTATTCTCTTCTCTCTGCCTATAAAAGAAAAATATAATTCTCTTTTCCAAAACACACCAGAAGCAGCTACTATCCTGCCTTCTTTTCCCCTCTTCCTGCTTTGTTTTGCGCTTTGCATGTTTACTTCCCTTCTGCAATTGCTGTTGAGTTCGTTTGAGTGGGTGACTAGTATTGTGCTTATACTAGTCATAACGGGCAGTTCTATCCTGGACACATCTCCGTTGTGGGGTATAGCATCTCTCATTCTTGAGGAGTACCCGTGGACTATTGTGTTAAGGATAATTTGTTGAGCAGGTGGCTCTGTCCTTTGTATGCAAATCAATTCAGATATTCTATTAACGTTAACATTTTCTGTTTTAATATTCTTATTTTTGCAGATCCATCAGAGAGTTGTATGGAAGGTATGAGGTTTATCCCGTGATTTCGCTGAAAAATTCAATCGATGGTCAAATAATTGTATCTAATACCATTAAAACTCATTCATAAGATTCAAGATTAAGGATGAATCATACAAAGGTGTTGTAACAGTTTGGCTTGTTATTGTAACAAAGATTAACATGATAGCACTTTTGGGAGTTTTCTTCCCCTGATGAAGCCAACCTAATCAATGGCATTCACAAGTATGCGATGGGCAATGCCAGCGTAAAATGAAAAACCTTGATTGGAAACCAACCTGCACAAGTTTTACCCTTTAATTTATATGTTATTAATCATCCAAACAATAACACTAATCATCAGTAGGAACTCATTTCACATTTCAAATTTCAAATTTCAAATGTACTATATATTACTCGTTTATTATGATGTAAGGGCAACTCCAACAACGCGAGTATACCAAAGAGTAAAAACTAAAAAAAATTGGTCTTTTTTCTTTTTTTCTACAACGGTTTCTGGAATAAATATGATCGCACGTCCAACTAAAATGACGTCTGTTATAAAACGTTGTTATAGAAGAACGTGAGTTGACACGGACGTTCCTCTATGAAGACGTATCTTGTCAGACGCCCCTTCATGTGAGCGTTTCATATTATGGAAGCAGACGCAACTATACATGAGCTTTTGCATGTTGTTACGCTACTGTGGGTGGACGTATGTTTAACGTCGACACTGATAAGCGTCTATTGTACCAGCGTTGTATTGGATGAATGTCTACAAATTGTGCGTTGTATTGCGTGGACGTTTAGTGATAAACGATGTTCCTAGTAAACGCCTCAATGCCATAAGTCCATCTAGAATAGCGTCCACCCACAGATTGTCCACCCATAGAAGCGTTTCACGGACGCCCACTAGAAAGAGCGCCCATTGGACGTCCAACTGGGAGAGCGTTTTGGTATAAACGTCCTTGTAGAGGAGCGTCCGTGTTTCCTAGGTGAGCGTCCAATGCATTCAAGGTGAGCGTCCGTCCGTGCACAGTTAGGGTTTATTCTGTATATAAACGCTCTCCCATTTGCTTCGCCTCTACCATTTCAAAAACGCTCCTCTACTCAACAGACGGCGGCTAGAGGAAAATCAACTGTGAAGAAGATTTTGGTTAAAATCTGGTCTAAACACGGTAATAATTTCTTTATCTCAGTCTTTTTATTCCTTGTTTTAGCTTTTATTCGTTGTTTAAATGCACATTTAGGGTTTCGCCATTGTGTCGCGGTGCAATGATGTTTCGCCATTATTCGTTTTTTAAAGATTGTTTTAGCTTTTAAGCGGCTGTACATAATTAAAATTAGAACATCATTGTGCCGCGAACATTTACATGATTAAAATTACTTTTGAGCTGAAAATGAGAACATCATTGTGCCGCGACAAGTTAAACAATCTTTCTCTTATCAGGGAAGTTAAGATGTTATGTATGACAACCTCTTTATTATTGCACCGAATTTATACCTATCTGTGGAAAAATGAGATCATTCGAGGGTTTATGATTTTTACAAATTGCTTAAAACAGTCATCTTTTTGTACTATATCCAGTTTTGATTAACATTTTCATCATTATTGTCTGCTTGAGTAATTCCTGATTCGAACACATACAATGTTTCACTCATTGAGCTGAACAGTACACTATATAGCTCAACCTGATTATTGCCCGAACAACTAATTTTCTAGATACATTTCAGACATTGAGTCGTCTCGAAATTCTTTGATATTCTGAAATTGGTAAACTTATCCATCCGAATGTGAAATTTGTGTGTTTTATGCCAATTGCTAAGTATGTCTCTGTAATATGTATTGTGTGTCAATAGCTTTGTTTGAACTGTAATATGTATTGTTGTTGATTTATGGATAAATGTGGAGTTATATTTTTGGTCAGTTGTGTTTGAAAAAAATAGATTTTGTATAGATGTTGAGAAATGCCGCTTCCCGATTCGTTGGTCGGAAAAAAAAGAACAAGAAAGCCCGAACAACGCAGGATGTACCAGATGGCAGCACTGCCGAAGGAGTGAATGATGATATTGGTTTAGCAAATTACAGTATGGTGGAAGATGATGAAGGTCACGCTTCCAGCAATATGAGTTCGAGAGCAGACCCAAAACCAAATATATGCATCGTGGGTCTCTGAAATCGGTCCTACAAGCCTATAAAGCTATAACCAAAAGCTGCGAAAGAGCAAAATTTATTATTGAAAGGGCAGGATGGGACCGGTTTTTGTCAATGGATGTTGGTGACTCGTCACATGCGTTGATTGATTATATCGTCGAGCGTTTCTGGGACACGACGAACACCTTTCACTTCTCATTTGGTGAAATGGGTTTTACACCTGTAGACTGGGTGATGTTGACCGGAATCAGTATTGGTATTGGCGAGGCGTCTCCATATGACCCGGATAAGTATACCTTTCAACATGTCCGTGACCATATTTTCCTAGATTTAAAAGACTCCGAAGTTTGTCGGAGAGAAGGTATCCCGGCGCAGTGGATTTCAGATGCCATTACTGTGGCCTTTTTGGGCACATACTTTACAGAGGCAAAGTTGCTTGAGGCGCAACATGATAATGTACTTGCTGAGAGAGTGGCGTGAGCATTTTGGATGTATGTTCTGGGACAGTTCTTCTTTTCCAATGCTAAGAACTATATCGATGCTGGATGGTTAGCTGCTTTTGAGGATACAAATAAAGTTGGAACTTTTGACTGGGGTAGTGCTGGTATGTGAAGACTTTATTCCGCACTTGGTGCAACGGGGAGGGGTCAAAAGTCACTAACCGGGTCTTGTCAAATATTGGAGGTAATTTTATTTCCTTGAAATTTCATATAACTAGGTATTTCGGGGTAAATTATTAACTTTGTTTTAATCAAATTCAAGTTTTGGGGGTACGAATATCTGGGAATACTTCGACCTCACAACATCCCTGATGAGAGCGAATGTCCTTGGACAACATGTTCAAGGTGGAAGAGTACGCGAAGGAAGAATAATGATATTAAGGGTGCAAGGAAAATTTTGAATGAATTGACAATGGATGTTGTGACATGGAGACCGTGGGTTGAAATTGCGGCACGCCATATTAATGAGACTATCTGCATAGCTATGGCGGTATCAAATAACCGCCGTATTTACTTGGGTTGGCACTGTGAGTTGACACTTTCTAGTTCAAATAGTCATATTTATTAATATTCTTTTTAATTTTTCTGGTACATGGCTGATAATAATTAAATTTTACAGCATAACGTGTACCTTGGAGACCGGTTATGGCACCAAATCTATGGTGGATGGAGAATTCCGCGCAACCCCCCAAGCTGTGTGAGAAACATCACTGATGCCGAGGCTACCAAGATGATGGAATCGAGTGGCATACCAATAGATGACTACCTCCAAGATCGGGTTACGTATGATTGCTATTTGGAGTACTGGCGACATGTTACTAACTCCAACAAATTTTGCACCCAAGTCAACTGGGAGGTGGAAACATACGACTGTTTGGGGGGCTTGTTACTGAAACCCTCGACCAACCCGCTGAACATGTTGCCATTCCGCCTCAAGATAATTGGACATATGTAAGTATATTTAAAATTTAAACGAAAATATATTTTTAAAGAATTTTTTTGAGAAACTGACCTTTTTTTTTCATATAAAGGCCGAAGCTTATAATTTTGCGCAAGAATATGCCGATTTTACCGAAGAATTCCGTAAGTTTCATTTGGCCCAGTCGAGGGAAAGGATGGAGGAATTGCGAATTATAAGAATGAAAACACTAATTTGCACCTACAACTTGCCCGTGCTCATTCTCAATCTCCACACTTAGGGGTTGGTAATTTTCCGGCAACTCTCCTAACGCAAATGTGGAACACGGGGGGTCAGGGAACTTCGCCAAGTATGCCTCCGTTTATGCCACCTCGCTCTTCTCGTGGGGACTAAAACACTACTGAATAGTGTTATTCCATTATTGTGTAGTCATTCCAATTTACACTATATTTTGGACTTTATTGTTTTACAAATTCAAAATACATTTGACTTTATCTGTTTTCGTTTTCAAGTATGTGTTTTCTTTGTGGCCGTACAGACTCTTTGCTTTGGTTTTAAAAAAAAGATCCAACCTATATGTTACCGTTTTGTTATCGTTGAACAACGGCCAAATACCCTTACATGGAGTCCTATAAATACATTAGCTTATATGTATCATTCTCATTCCAAATCCATCTCAGTAATATTTAAGATCAAATTGGTAATTCTGGGTTTTCACTTAATGGCGGGTTACGAAAATTTTCGGTTAAATGCAGATAATTTTGCACTAGAGGAAGATTTATCCATATGTCGAAACATAGTTTTGCATTATCCATCAAGGGGGCATGAACGTCGGATGAATGGTTGTATGAGCATGCAATGGTTGGAACATACACATGCAAACTCTTGTAATGAAACCGGTAATCCCAACAACAGGAACATAGCAGGCCTTTTTTGTCGATATGTGCAAATAACAAAGGAAGTCCTAGAATTTTCTTCTTTAACTGCTAAGGTCAATGAATTTCGTCTTAGGAATGAAACAGATGATGAAGTTGTTGACAGATCACTGGAGGAATGGACTAGATGGAAACGACATGATTTCCGGTACAAACCTCATTTCGAGATCTTAAGGGTAATGGAAGAATTCAATCCTTTTGTGTTGATTTTTCTACCCAGTAGTGAAGAACGCCGTGCACGTCGTCCGACAAGCCAAGCCTTCAGATGAATAAAATGTTGACATGGTTGGAGTTAAATTCATGAAGTGAAGAACAAAAATAAAAGAATAATAAATAGAGAAAAACAAAATTAGGGTTTAGCTATGTCATGCATATGTCACCGTTTTGTTTTTACTAAATTTGTAGTTTTCTTATCTTTAATATTTTTGTCTTTGTTTTAATTTGGATTTTACTGCATGTATTTTCTCCTCCACCGACACTTCTTAGCTCTGTATTTTTTGCTTTATAGGTAATTTTCAGTTTCTTGTTTTTAGCCCTTGTGTATGAGTTGTATCGGACAAAGCAACTGAAACTTCTTATCTCTTGATTTTCTCAATCGAAATTATTTGTCTGTTTTTTCTTTACAGCTCTTGTCAAATTGCTTTAATTTGACCCTTATCTCTGTGTTGTATTGTCTAATCAACTGAAACTTCTTATCTCTTGATTTTCTCATTCGAAATTATTTGTCTG
>JAJJMC010014301.1:9263218-9416393 GCA_023531435.1 Papaver californicum | reverse complement strand
ATCTCTTGATTTTCTCATTCGAAATTATTTGTCTGTTTCTTCTTTATTGCTCTTGTCTAAGTTTGTTGGGCTTGTATTTGCTTTATTTTTTCGTTGTTATCTTAAACATAACTATAAAAAGAACACATCATTCTCCATTGAAACCACATCAACAACTACAAACCAACCCAGAACATCTAAACACCACAAAACTAGCAACCTCCCCAAAACATACTTCCTTCCCCTTTCAACCGCAGGTTATCAAAACTGCAACATGTTTTATGCTGCTTCTAATTCCTCTTCTTATATTCCTCCTAATCAGTTAACCCTATCTTCGACATCTAATGATGATAGTAATAACACCACTTCCTCATCAGACGAAGAAGCATTTCCGATTAACCAAAATGACCAAGCACTAAATTTAGGATTGGTCGCTTCATACATTGACTTGCCACGTTCTCGGATCGAAATACAAAGAAAGCGTGAGGATGGAGCTAGACAACTATGGACAGATTACTTTTCAAGAAATCCGACTTTTCCTCCCAATGATTTTCGTAGAAGATTTCGAATGAGAAGACAATTGTTCAACCGTATCTTGCGGGATATAGTAGCAGTTAATCCTTATTTCGTTCAAAAACGGGATGCGGCCGGGCGCCTAGGATTAACCCCACACGTGAAAATTACGGCTGCAATTCGAATGCTGGCTTATGGATCTGCGGCGGAGCAATAGATGAGTACTTACGCATCGGAGAAACCACGGTTCTTGAGGCAACACGACGGTTTTGTTTGACGATACTGCATTTATATGAGGAATGGTATTTGCGCAACCCAACTACTGTGGATGTAGAACTGTTGCTTAACCAGAACAAAGCTAGGGGATTTCCTGGGATGCTAGGCAGTGTGGATTGTATGCATTGGAAATGGGATAGATGTCCATCAGCCGAATCTGGTGCCTATACTGCCTACAAAGGCGATGCAAGTATTGTATTGGAGGCAGTGGTTTCACAAGATCTTTGGTTTTGGCATGCTTTTTTTGGTATGCCTGGTTCCAACAACGATATAAATGTAATGAACCGTTCTTATATTTTTAAGAACCTAATCAGAGGTAAAACACCACCTGTGAACTTTGAGGTTAATAGGAACCAATATGATATGGGGTACTATCTCGCTGATGGGATATACCCAGACATAGCAACCATTATTATGTCGATCAAGCATCCAGATTCGGCAAAGAAACACAAATTCTCAACTATGCAAGAAGGCTGCCGAAAAGATGTTGAACGAGGATTTGGGTACTGCAAAACCAATTTGCAATCGTTAAATAACCAGCTAGAATGTGGAATATGGACGCACTAGCATATATAATGAAAACGGTTATTATTCTCCATAATATGATTGTGGAGGATGAACGTCAACCCGGTGATTGGCCACATGAATATGATCAAGGGCGCTACCACGCACCGGTTAATATATCCCGTCAACAAACTGCAGAACTGTCGAGGATGTTAACTCACCAACGCCGAGTTGCAGTACATAGCAAAGAAACGCATATTCGATTACGAAATGACTTGATCGAACATTTATGGTCGGATTTCGGTGAAGTATGAAAAATTGGTAAACCATGCGGCTAGGTTTTGTGGGTATATCTCTTGTAAACCCTCCCGAGATACCACTCGTCCACTAGGGGCACTTAGTGGTTTAAAGGCATGTTGCACGTGCTAAGTGTTGAACCTTTGTATTACTTTTAATCTTAATATGAATGTTTAGTTTAATTCCTGTCATTGCCTTGTCAACTTACTTTTTATAATATCTCTGACAATGTTGAAAACTGATTTTTACATTGAAATGTGGTCTGGGTATTGTCAATTCCTTGCATTGACTTGTCAACTTACAACAACCATCTTGCACGTGCTAAGTGCAACCGCTACTCATGTGAAAATGAGATATGTTAATGTAAAGTTGTGTTCTGTTCAAGTTGCTCTAAGTGACAATCAATTTCAGGACTCAAAAGTTAGAATTTCATTAATAGTCGGAAAAATTACACTCGAAGTTTTATACGGTGTAACCAAGACGAGATTCTCTTCTTTTCTGTAAAATTTCTTGCTTCCTAATTTCAATCCACTCTTTGGTTGCGGCATCCAAATGGGAGACGTCCGTCATCATAATACGATACTCCTCTTTTGCTGCAAACTCGGCTTCTCTCTGATCATTCTTCCTTTTAGCATTTTCCATATAACTGTTGTTGTAGTTTTTTTGGTTGTTAATAATTGTGTCCAAGGCATCGGCTTGGGCACTGAATGTTGTTTTCCCTGTTAGCTTCAAACGTTTAGCCTCTTTTTTCCCTATTGGACGGGGATACATGTTAGGTATATCTTCTATTTCTTCGTATCCACTCCATTGGCCTTAGCTTGGCGAAGGTTTATTTTGAGTATCGTCATCGGTATCTGAATCTTCTTCGGCTTGTGATGAATCGAAAACTTGAGTTGATCGTCTTGAATATTTGATGTTTTTTAATATAATTGCGTAGCACTCTTAGTGCGTAAATGGTTTCCCACCATTAGCTTCCTTGAATAGCCTCCTTACTTCTACACTCTGTTTATTGTTGTTCAGAAAAATAGTTAGTGCATCATATACAATTCAAAACTTTAAAAAGGCAGTGCGTAAAATTTAAGTCTTCACAGACCTTTGTTTCTGGGCCCCATCCAGTATGGTGTTCACGTTCCACTTCTGCCTCCTTTGCAGAGTAAAGAGCCACCTCTTTACTTATTCCCTGAAAGCGTTTCTGAATAGAGGTCCAACTCCGATCAGCCATTGAAGGTATAGTTTTTTTCATTCCAGCTTTGATGCGAGACCATAATTTGTCTTCTGATTGATCGGTACCAACACTACAATCTTGAGATATTGATAAATGAATCCTACACATGGTTATATCTTCATTAACAGTAAAATTTGGACCTCTTGGTTTTGGACCCATTGATGAAAGTGATTACAAACAAATTGGAATGAACAAAAATTTGAAAACCTTAGAAATTTCTTTATTTGTTGTAACTGAATTATGAAATATTGTTGTGGAGATGAAACATACTACGGCAACTCGTTTATATACATTAAGGATTTAATAGCCGTTCAACGGTTACATTTTACAACGTTATACAATACAACGGTAACAAAACGCTCGTGTACGGGGACGTTTTGTTGCAACGCCTAGCTGGAGGAGCGTCCAATTGGGACGTCTATCTGGAGCAGCGTTTGGAAACTGGACGTCTATCTGGAGCAGCGTTGCGTGACTAGGCGTCGTCTTGGGTGAGCGCCGGACTAGGCGTCTTCCTAATTGGACGTTGGAATTGAAACGTCTTCCTAAGTGGACGTTTTGTGAGACGCTCCTCTAGCTTGCGTTTGGGCACACCAGCGTTCTCTTAAGTAAGCGTTAAATCATACGCTTCTCTGCCCAAGCGTCTCAAACGCTTCTCTAACCAAACGTCCGTGTTTTGAAACGCTTTCTTAACGAAGCGTTTTGTGTTAACGTCCTTGTACGAGAGCGTGCGAGTATATATGATTTTGAGACAAAAAATCCTCTGATAATGTATGTTTAATCGCCCCAAAACTATAAACACTCGGCCGTTGCGGTTGAATTTGGGCGAGGAAAGAGTAAATTTAATCTTTACTCTTTACTCCCCTCGCCCACTGCAGTTGCCCAAGTGATTATCCATGCAAGTTTGATTTTGTATATGGTTGTTCATGTTCTTCATTTTACCTGAAACAATGAGTATCCGAACTCAGTATAGTTGCAATCCTCACATACACGCCCATAAAGTTTGTGCTTACAACAAACCAAAAGTTTGATCAACTTTATTTCAACACGCCGAAAAACCTCTACTTAGGGGACAATACACACCATAGAAGAAAATTAAAATGCAAAGACGGAGCGAGTGCATCAGCAAAGATGAATAAACACATGTACCACTCTCATGACTGATTAATAACAATGAGATTTTACATATTCACGCACAATCTAAATATGTAGAAGTTATTAAAATGAAGTAAACTAACCTTTAATCTTATTTAGTAGTTTATTTCGGAAACTAAGTTGATAAATTTTTGAGCAATTTTTACCGGCGCAAAAAACAGTCAAATGCTAAATACATAGGAATATTCTTATAATCACGCTTTTATAGTTTATAACGCCCGTCATTTACTACCACTGTATCCCCTTTCTCTTACTTCTGTTCTTCTTCATTAGAGCTAAGAAAACATACATACCTCTTCCATTTTCACCGTTTACCAACATTTCTTTTTTTGAGATTCTCCGTGATTTAAAAAGAAAACCCATAATGTATCCATATTAATCTTTTCGTTAAGGTATCTTAATTTTTATCTCTAATAAGATTTGTTTTAATTTTCACAGTCGTGCTTTGTGATCAATAGTCGTGCTTCGTTATCAATCATCACCATTTTTGATTGTATAGTTCTTGGATAACTTAAATGAGTGTGAAAAAATGCATGCAACACAAAATGGTACTTGAATTGCTCGGACTGGTTTATGTACGTGAACTGTATGATTTCATCCTTGGTTCCTGTAACATGTTGATGAACTGTAAGTGAATGAGCTTTGGTAAAAAATGGAAGTGAAGTTATCACCATTAAGATCTAGTTGAAAGATAATAAGTGCTGGCTAAATCACTCCATGTTTTATATTTGTGATAATTGTTGTTTTCATGGGTTTTGTATGATTGGATTAGTTAATCATACACATTGATTGTTTTGATTATTTTGCGTGGCTATTTTGAGGGCTATCCAAAATTGATTTGGGATTACTATTTTGAACTCATCCTATAGATGTGGCTATGGGATAATCAAGTGTTATGGGATACCCAAAACCAATTTGGGGCTACTGTTTTACCTTTATCATTCTGACCTTCTTCTCTACCGATTCTCTACCGATTCTCTCTGTTTTCTCTTCTTCTTCTCTTGTTTTCAAGCTATCGATTGTGACACAATCCAATTCTCGTAAACCAATTCATCGTATAATCGTAAACCAATTCATCGTCGTAATTACAATCTAAAAGCAAACAACCCGTCAACCTTCTAATACTAACTGGCCGGATTTTGCCGAGAGAGTAAGAAATAGAGAGATCGTTGAAGAACATAGTGAAGAACACGAAGATGATGAACTAGAAACGGAGACTGATTTCGACAATCAGCCTCTCCAGAAATTTATAATGGCTCCAATAAGGTAAGGGTTTACTATTATTTGTGTTTATTTTGCTTCAAAATCGAATGAAATCGTCAATAGAATATCTAGGGTTTTAGGTTATTTGTCATAATCGGTAGTTTCGTGTTTGTATTTAAGTACCGATTATGTTAGTGTTCTTCATTGCTCATGAACATCATGCACAATCGGTAGTTATGTTTAGTCATTAACTACTGATTATATTCCTGGACAAAAATTTAGGAATAATCGGTAGTTTCGTATAGGGTTAAACTCCCAATTATGAAAGTTAGTGATTCCTCAAAACATTCTACATAATCGGTAGTTATATTTAGTCATTAACTATCCATTGTCTTCCTGGACCCAAATTTAGGCATAATCGAAAGTTTCGTATAGGCTTAAACTACCGATTATGAAAGTTAATGATTCCTCAAAACATACAACATAATCGGTAGTTATATTTAGTCACTAACCACCGATTATATTCCTGGACCCAAATTTAGTCATAATCGATAGTTAATCTTTTTATGTAACTACCGATTGTATGTGTGTCCATAGCTTAGACTTTTTTGTTCCATTTTTTATGCACAAT
The DNA here is from genome assembly GCA_023531435.1 of Papaver californicum. Lineage (NCBI taxonomy): Eukaryota > Viridiplantae > Streptophyta > Magnoliopsida > Ranunculales > Papaveraceae > Papaver > Papaver californicum. The sequence goes on along the minus strand of JAJJMC010014301.1, from coordinate 9,410,613 downwards.
CGGTAGATAATGTAGAGCCCCAGTTACCGATTATGCACAATCGGTAGTTACTTTGTTTTTTTGACTACCGATTGTGAACAATCGGTTGAGTTTAATGTACTTTATCTACCGATTATGTAGTGATTAAACGGTGTCTTGTTGGAAATAATTGTTCTTTATTTTTTATCAAAGAAGGGAAAGGCGATCTAAGCATTCCCACGATACAATTCTTTCGGGGCCTCGTCGTGAAGGGGGTAAGAAAGTAACTGCTAGTGCAAGAAGACAAAAGAGCGCTAACAGAATTGTATTCACCGAAGGAACTCAACCAAGTGTTCCAAGAAGTAGAAACCAATAAGAAGGATAACCAAGTGCTCCACAAGATAGATACCAAGATGAAGGAGGACCAAGTGGTACAAAGAAGCCAGTTAAGAAGAAAGGAGGACACAAGTTCCCCTCCTCTTTGAAGATGAAGGGTATTCAAGAAGGCCAAATCCCTGGGTTACCAAGAGATGGAGGAGATCTATTATTTGGGTATAAAGACTCTTTGGCGAAAGAAATTTACTCAACTGAGGTAATAATTATAAAACACCATTTTAACATATTGTCTTTTTATTCGTAGAAGTGTTAACTGTTATTCTAATTATTTTTTAATTCGTCATGTATATTAGGACCATTCTAATGCGGTTCGTCTAGTCAAACCTACGGCTGCACCAACAAATATGAAAGATTGGCCGTTAGATGGTGAGTGTGAACGGTTCCAACAAATTATACTGAACTCGGGGTTATCTACGGCTGCCGAGAATTCAATGTTACATCATGACCGGGTGTCTATATCATCCTTCATGGAGAGGATGTATCCTGAGACCGATACCTTGCACATGCCGTGGGGAGAGATGACGATCACCCCTGATGATGTGGTGCAGATTCTAAGTCTCACTGACCATGGTATGACGGTGAAGTTTGATTATGTGAAGCAGTTAAGCTGGGAACAACTTTATTTTTACACTGAGAGGTGCCTTGGTTGGGATCGAGCGACATCCGACGAAGAGTTCCAACGGTGCTTTCCTTACAAAACCAGACAGTTCAACATGGTTCAACTGATGAAAATGTTCAAAGGCACCAATGCTAAAGAAGAAATGAACCCAGAGTTTAGCGATGACCAGATCAATGCTGCAGCCACTGCATATCTTCTCTGTGTTTTGGGATGTGTCATTTTTCCCAATGCTAGTGGCAACCGGGTCGACGCCAACCTTCTATAACTTTTGCATCCTCTCAACAAAGTTCGTGACTATTCGTGGGGCACCGCATGTCATGCGTTCTTGATGGAAGAGTTGAGAAAGGCATCGAGGGAATTAACTAGCCAAATTGCCGGGAACGTGAGCCTACTACATGTATTTTGGTAACTCTATTGATGGTTTGATTGTAATTTTTTTTTGCTCTTTTAAGAATCAATTTTCTCATACTTTGTCTGATATGTACACTAGATATGGATCTATGACCACTTCCCGTCCCTCGAGTTGGCCAAAGATAATCCAGCATGGGAGAAAGGAACACCCCGAGGAACAAAATACATCTTTGACAACAACCATTCAAGGTCTAAGGAGAAGGAGTTGATTTCTTTGAGGAGGAAATTAGACTCGATGACGTCCAAAGATGTATGCTTTGATCCATACAGGGAAGACCGAGCTAGTGGTCATATAGCAGGAAGGTCTGAGTTGTCGTTTTACTATGGACTCTTGTGGAATCCCACTGGATATGTCATGTACAATGCCATAAGGGTGATGCGTCAACTCGGTTATGTCCAAGAAGAACCTTGGAGTCACATGCGGGGCAGGTTCCATTTGGACGTCGAGAAATCTACTTGTGGTAAGGACTCTATCACAGTAGTTTACTCTGATAACCCAGCCGTTGAAGATTGGAACAACAGGATGCAATCTATGATCAACGAGGGGAGACCTGTCACCCGAGGTGATGAAGTAGATCCACGCTATATGGTATGGTACCGACAGCATTCTCATCTTCATGTGATCCGTGAAGATAAAGGAAAGACCACCAGGGTGTCCGAACATACTTGCATCATCAAAGACAAACCCTATGGTTATGAAAGGCTGGTACGTAATGTTATTTCCTTTTGATTTTAGTATTATGGCTCAATATTTTAGATAATAATTGTTTGATTGTTATTTCCTAAAAATAGAAAAAAAAGGTTTGCATTTTTCTCAAAGAAGATAACTGGGTGCATAAATACTGGAGTGCCTCCACCAATTGAGAAGATGATGAGAGAGCATAAAGTCCTCATTGACAACATTGATAATGAAGCCTATGCTAGCAAGTTTTGGGAGAAATCTGCGAATAAGCCTAAGAGGCTAGCAGCAAAGCCGACCAAAAGATCCCGCGGTTCATCAGGTGCTGATGCTGAAGCAAATGTCCCTGAGGGTGAAGCCAATGTCGCTGATGCTGAAAGATTGTTAGCCCCCGGTGGTCATCGTCCTCGTACCAAAACCAAAATGCGCAGAAATTAGATTGTGGTTGTTTACTTTATGGATATGTCTCTGGTGTTTAACATTACTGGTGTTTAACTGTCTAACATTTGAAAGGATTTTATGTTCTTTTTGTGAGTTATCAATTGATTTGCAAGAGATTTATTTTTAACAAGTTATTTTGTTCAAATTTTACATTATAATCAGTAGATAAGTGGTTTGCAACACCTACCGATTAAGTATGTTCATCAACAATCGGTAGATAACAATCTACCGATTATGTTAGTGTAATACAATCAGTAGATAAATACCTACCGATTACACTTACCCCAGGAACTGCCTGTTCCTGGACACATTTTGCACTATAATCGGTAGTTTAAAAAATTCTTAAACTACCGATTATGCATTTTCAAAATGTTGGAATATTGATAATTTTTTCGATTTTCAATTTGGGCAACATACATAATCGGTAGTTTAAAAAATTCTTAAACTATCGATTATGCATTTTCAAAATGTTAGAATTTTGATAATTTTTTCGATTTTCAATTTGGGGCAACATACATAATCGGTAGTTTAAAAAATTCTTAAACTACCGATTATGCATTTTCAAAATGTTGAAATAATTTTGATAATTTTTTCGATTTTCAATTTGGGGAAACATACATAATCAGTAGTTTAAAAAATTCTTAAACTACCGATTATGCATGTTCAAAATGTTGGAATTTTGATAATTTTTTCGATTTTCAATTTGGGGCAACACATTATAATCGGTAGTTTAAAAAATTCTTAAACTACCGATTATGCATGTTCAAAATGTTGGAATTTTGATAATTTTTCAATTTCCAATTTGGGGCAACACATTATAATCGGTTGTAAATATATTTGTTAGATTACTGATTGTTAAAATCGGTAGATAATGGTGATCCCAATACTTCCGATTGTTAATATTCGTACGAACTTAGTGTATATATTTCATGTACACTCTTGTAACACCAGGTCTCAACGACTTTTTTTTTTTTTTGAAAAAAAGAGCCGTTAAGACTCTAATCTATTTAAGGAGGGTGACCTCTTCTCATTTATGCACCTCCAATACATTTTAACTCTCCAACATCGAAGAAATTATCGTAATGATAAATGGCTCAACCGTTCACGGTAGAGGAAGATTTATCGCTATGTAGGCGCTATGTGCAATTCTATCCGAAGGAGAAGAACGTAGGCAAAATGGTGTAATGAGTATGAGTTATTTGGATAATGTTCACGAACATTTTTGTGTTGACACCGGGAACCCCAATAACCGTAATAAAGCTGATCTTTTTTGTCGATTTCATTGTATAGGCAGAGAAGTTGATCCATTTGTGAATTTAACTTATCTTGTCAATCGATATCGTTTGAGGGGTGAAACTAATGATGAAGTTATAGCGAGATCTCTCGAGGAATGACGAGGATGGAAACAATCAAATTACCATTACGAAGTTCATTTCGATATCATTAAGGTGATGGAAAGATTCAACCCGGTTAAGGTTCGTCCACGCCGCTTAAGCTGAAGGGAATTTTCCAAGATAGTGTAAAATAATAATTAATATAATAATAATGTAAAACGCCAGGTTTATAAACAGAAACCAAAACCTAATTTTTCTTCTTCTCTACCTATTCACGCTTCTTTTTCTTCTCATTTCCTTCTCTACCTCTACCTCTACCTATTCACGACTAAAACAGCCTATGTTTCCATTTCTTCTCCTCTACCGATTCTTCTACTCCCTTTACTCTCATTCTACATTGAAAATGGCTCCAAAATCTTTACCTAAACAATCAAAGAAGGGAAAGGAAAAGATGGTGATCGAGGAGTCCCAAATCATTGAAATCAATTCGTCAACCGATTCCGATGAACTTCCCCTCCGACCAAAATATTTTCCTACACAATCAAAGAAGGGAAAGGAAAAGTAAGTTACATCCAACTTTTATGTTTTTAGTCATTACTTTGAAGAAATTATGATAATTCTTTTTTTTATAATTTTTCAAAAAAACGCATAATCGGTAGAATCTGGCGAACTTTATCTACCGATTATGCCTCGAGTTCAACATTCCTGAAGAACATCATGCACAATCGGTAGATATTGCCTAATTTTATCTACCGATTATATAATAGGACATTTACTGAAAACACGCCCTACCGATTGTGTTTAATCGGTTGATATTTCATAATTTTAACTACCGATTGTGTGCTTTTGTTTATTTTTATAATAACTATTGTGTAGTTAGTTAATAATCAATGCTTGGGTATGTTCATTAGGGCTATGGATGAAGATGAAGGTCTTTCTCCGGCTCGAAAGGCTGCATTGCTTTCTCGTCCTCTTTTCAATTTGCCGAAAGGAGTTTCTGCTGTACAAATATATCAAATGATGCTGGATGATCCATATTTCTCACAAATGATGAACGATCCTGATTGTTGGTGGAACAGTCCTGACAATCCCCCCAACTACGTTGAAGTTCCATCTTTGGATGAAGGATCTGAGGCAGAAATGAATCGAAGGATATAGGCCGATCCGGAGTTTGATCCTCGACTCTTTTTCAGGGAGAAAGACTTCTCAGGCATAAACCCATACTACAACGCAGTTGGAGAGTACATAGGTCCAATGGAGGAAGATGAAGTTGTTGCTGATCCTAAGGGGAAGGAGAAGAAGAAGAAACGAGTTGAAACTAGGACCAAGTCGAGAATAACAAGGAGTGGAAGAATTTCATGAGATCAATGAGATTGATCACTTTGAATTTCTATGATGTGTTTTGTTTCGTTTTTTCCAGATGTTTTTAGTTTTTTTGAACAAGTTTAATGAACAATATGTAGTAAGTTTATTTGAACAAGTTTTTCTTCGGATGTTGAGATAGTATTATGAAGTTGTATTTTAAGTACAACAGGCATAATCGGTAGATAACTATGTTTCTAAACTACCGATTAAATACAATCGGTAGTTATTAATTTTCCGTACTACCGAATAACCACAATCGGTAGTTATTTATGTTCACTCACTACCGATTATGGCAAGAAAAGTCCTGGACAAAAAAACCATTATAATCGGTAGATAAATTTGATCTTTAAACTACCGATTACAAAGTTTAAAATTTTAAAGTTTAATTCAATTCTGGCTACAATCGGTAGATATAAATTTTCAATTTATACCATTTGTGAAATATGAAGAGTTAGAAATTTTGGAAGTTTTGAGAAATTCTTTTTTGGGGCGACACCTATAATCGGTAGTTATGGTACTCCATTAAAAATCACGAAATTTTGTACAAGCGGTAGGAATAAAAATCACGAGACTACCGATTGTACAAAACTATAACTCAACTAAATCAATCTAAAACACTCTTAATTTCTATTCCAAAACTATAACTCAAATTCATCATCTAACACTAACTATAACCAAATTAATTACTTAATTAATCAACATTAATACTAATTAAGCAATGATAGATTAGCCATTAAAGAAAATATATGGAAAGGGGTGTATTGATATTACTTCATAATGACCTTATTTTGTTTTATTAGTAGTCCCAAATTGGTTTTGGATAGCCTTCTCAGGTTATTTTTATGAATGTTGTTAAAAAAAATTTGTTGATCACATTGTGCTCGACATAATGGCTCTATTCTTCACAAATTGTTGTATTTATTTTTGTCCAAATTCTGTTCTTAAATTGCTCTTTTTTTTCTTTTCTTGATGTAATCAAAAGAATTAGTTCGCTGCAACCGAAAAGACAAGAGAAGACAACAACTAATAAGGGCAAGAAAATATGTGTCAAAGAAGATCCAAAACAAGAGAATTAAAATGGCAGTGAACTGGTGTTAGATAGGGATCATACCACTGTTACTTAAGATTAAGGTTAAAATTCCTTTGTTGCTTCGATAATTAAGATACTCAAATGAGCCTCAAGAAAATATGTGTCAAAGAAGATTCAAAACAAGAGAATTAAAATGGCAGTGAACTGGTGTTAGATAGGGATCATAGCACTGTTACTTAAGATTAAGGTTAAACTTCCTTTGTTGCTTCGATAATTAAGATACTCAAATGAGCTTTAATATTTGTAGGAGTCTATATCAGTATTGATAACTAAATATGACTGGTTATCATTTCTTTTGGTGCAATCTTTCTTAATATCGTTGATCCTTGGCAGTGTATCGGCTATAAGCGGTCGAATGATTGTACATCCTTGGCAGTGTATTGGCTGTAGGTCGAATGATTGTACGTAAGAATGTAAGAATCAAATATCGGCTAGATGGATCTTTCACATAATGATAATGTGGCACTTTGAATTTTCACATTTTTAATGACATTAATTTTGTCATAGACAAGTAAGAGTTTGTGGATTGAAGCTAACTTTAATGTATGCTAAGTCTGTGTTTAATGAATATATAATTTATGTCAAAAACTTGATAATCGTTTTAGACAGTCAATGCTCGAATAAATTATTAACTCGGACTAATATTTATCAACGATAATTTGTCGATCTAATACAAGACGTTACCACGATACATGTTCTATGCAAAGCTGAAATTCCTAATGATTTACAGGTGGGAGCTTTCGCCATGCAAGAAGATGAAATATATCCACAAGGATCCAAAACAGTCCATCCATCACATACGCAGTCAACTTTTCAATAGTACTTTCGTTGGTCACTATAACTTCACAACTCACCTCCATTGCCTGCAAAAAAAAAAAAAAACAATGTCAACTCACTCGAAAGATGCGACAAATATGAAAATCCGAAATATCATTGTCTACTGAAAATCCAAAATATCACCGTCGGGGATAATCGGAATTATCAATGTCTACTGAAAATCCGAAGTATCAATGTCTACTGAAAATCCGAAACATCACTGTCGGGGATAATCGGAATTATCACTTTCGACTGAAAATCCGAAATATCACTGTCTACTGAAAATTGCAATTATCCTTATGGAAATTATAGTTGCAATTAGTAATATTCAAAACTCACAAGAAAACAACCAAAAGAAAAACCCTTAAAAATCGCAAAAATATGAAACCAATGGTGCTTTTCAAAAATTACACAACTTAACTGATCCACTTGAAAAACTCCTTGCAGGCAGAGGTGTAGGTGGAAACATACAAGACTACGAAGGATGAAACTAGAATGATGAAGGTACTGTATGAATAATTATACACAATCAATGAGGTTTACCTGATTAGTCAAGAAACCCCTACAACACCTTTCCAAAAAATCTAGCAAAGAAGATGAGGAATTAAAATAAAAGAAGAGAAAAAAGAATAAGGTGTCGTTTAACAAAAGAATGGTATTTCTTAAACCCCCCAGTTTAACAATGGTGTTTTTACGGAGTTGTTAAACGTTTGTAAAAGAAGAAGTATAGGAACAGCAACCGCCGGCCCCAAATAAGGGCGTCAAATTGTTGGACCAGAAATATGGTAATTTTTCAAAATAGTTTGTTAATAAACGATAAAAGGTATTTTAGCCTGAGAAAAAGTTAAAAATATAAAACAAAACTTACTAGTAATCTTATATAATGGGTTATGCATATATATAGCATCTTAATGATAGGTTTTTAAAAGAAAGAGGATTTATTCTTGGGTTTTACAAATGTTTTCACTATAGTGATACCATAATATTTCGCTATAGTGATATCACTCAAAGTAGTTGCTTTGAGTGTTGTAGTCCAATTTAAAATGGATGGAACTGGCACTAAAAAGAAATGAAGAAAGGTACACGTAATATCATATAGGCTCGACATTTGGACATAAATGAAAGGACAGGCTTATTTCAATGAAATTGGCTCGTCTTGTTTGAACGGATAAACTCAGATTCGACAAGAATCTCATTTTTTGGTAGTACGAAGGGGGAATTGGCCCAAAAAATTGGATAGGGGTCAAGACGCAGCCGGGCGCTGTCGGCTGACTCAAGTGCCCCCCGAACTGCGCGAAATGGTCGCCTATTACATGGCTCACTAACTCTGCCTGGGTTGTGGGTACCTATTATTCGTCGAAAGAAAGAAAACTACATTACATAAGTCATACATGACTCTCTAGTTAAATTCTATTAGCTAGAGATGTTGTTGATCAGAGTAGTCAAATCATCTCCCATGTTCTTAGATCAATAGGATACCTTGTGCCAGAACCTTTGGTGCTGGGCAACTGTCTTCCATGTCGGAGGCGAGCTTGGTCTTTTTCATGCCATTCATCGAATCCCTATTTCGAAAGCATCGAGGCAAGGTCCTCCGGCTCCTTACATTGAAACTATAAAGTTTAAAACAGACGAGGCTGTTGGAGCATTAACCCTTGAAGACAGTTGCCCAGCGCCAAAGGTTCTGGCACAAGGTATCCTATTGATCTGAGAACATGGGAGATGCTTTGACTACTCTGATCAACAACATCTCTAGCTAATAGAATTTAACTAGAGAGTCCTGTAAACAACGAGACACTAGTAGTAGTTAGAAGTAAACTAACAGCGATATCCCGGATGCTGCAGAGTCTTAGGAGGGAGATGCTGCATAATAAAAGCAAATATTAGTCTAGACATTCTCTTCCTGGAGTTGCTGGGAGGGGCCAATGTTCCATTGCTATGTAAGTTTCTTTTTGTTGTGAAGAATTGCAGCGTTCCACCTGGGAATAGGATGAAGGATCTTGTATTTTGTGTGTCAAGAGGTTAAACTTTTTAAAGTAAACTATATCCGGCATTATACGAGGTATTCCGCCAATGGCTGTGAAATGCAATATGACAATAATTGATGCGTTTTTTGTGCCACCACTTGCTGTTGTGACTTAAGAGTGATATCCTTTTTGAAAAATTACTAAGTAGTACTTGAAAAGGAAAAAGCCGTGGAATGTCTGTTAAAGAAGGGCTATCCCTCGAAAGGAAGTAGAAAGGGCAGAAGCTTAAATAGTTGATTGTGATCTATTCTCTTTCAGGATCTATAGATATTTGCTTCATCGATCGTGTGTAAAACGTTATCAAATGTGTAAGTCTAGCCTACGAAACGCGAGAAAAGATATGCCGATAGGTCAAGGTACTTGGGATGCTTCTTTTATTACGAGTGAACCAAGACAAAAGTGAATCTAGCCGACCGGTTGAAAGGAAGAGTACCGCCAAACCAACGAAAGCAAAGACAAGGCAGATATGGACAAAAGAAACTCGCTAAAAAGAAGATGATATGCGATACTGGGACTAACCCACCTAATAGGGAGCCTGTCCTTTGCAAATCCTGTACTGTATGTTTTCTAACTCGAGTTGACCATCTCAAACTACCGCTAAAAGAGCAGCTAATGTAAGAGTCTAACCAGCTGGCGGAAATTCCGATACTGAGTGCTGTAATTGGTTGAAATATAATAAAAAGAGTTGCCGGTTCCGATCCTTCCGTCTCTTTTCCAAGCTGAGTTGACTGTGAGGTGGGAAATAAAACAAAAAATGAGACGAAATTGAGTATTCTCAGCCTTAGGCTAGCTGGCGATTGCCGATCAATAGAAGAGTTATTCCCTCATCCTCCTGTTCCGAATTCGACCTTCTCTAATCCAGGTATTGGGTCTCTGGCTAGCCGGGAGGGTCTATTCTAGTTGTTGTAGATCGATTCTGGAAAGATGCCAACCTAATTCCTGCACCAAAGTCATCCTAATGAAAAATGGCATCTTCTTTAGGTTGTAATGTAGCTCAGTACCGGAGGAAATGCCTCTCAAAACATAGTCCGTAGTGGTGGATCGAAGGAGAACCATGCTCTTCATAGAAGGTTGTGACTAAGCTATCCTTTTCTATCCTTTGCGTCACGTTGATTAGGAAAGGAACAAATATCCTTGTTTGAGCTTGTTCTCCTATACTGATGCCCAAGGTTACCTCGTTTCGTTGCTTTTGAGGCTCAATTTAAGAGCTTGAGAACACCTCTTTTGCAGAGGGAATGCAGTTATAAGTATCTCACTTTCCTAAGGGAGCTACTCGTCGGGGAGTCAATCAACCAAGAGCTCGATGCCCTTGGACAGTCGACTCGTTCAGCCATTAATAAGGCTTCAACCGGTGACTTTGGAAGAGTTATCGAAGCGCCCAGCGGCTCATACTATAAAGACTTGATTAATCATTTGGCAGCAGTGGCGGCAATCCGTTGAGTTCAAGGCTCGATATAGCAAGCTCTTCGTTTCAAACCAGAGAGGCAGCGGTCTACAAACTCAGGTGTCCAAGGGATAGAGAAGATGCGAATAAAAACCCAAAGGCGGAAAACGGTTAATCAAGTCCAACCAGTACAGACGAAATCCAACATTTTTTAGAGTAGGATAGAGGAAGCCGCTTCATAACTAGCCTGATTAGAAAGAATAGACTCTGGGCTATGAAGCACACAAGTCAACCTATCTGGAGATTCCATATTCATCTGAGGCCACCAAGCTCTGCTACTCACTAGGCGCGGGATGTCCCACACCTTGCCTCGTCTTTCACTAGCACTGGAGTCAGATCTGGATCAAAGAAAGGTGAAACGAGAGGCCCATTCCATTCATAGCCCGAGGTCGTGTTACAACATTTAGACAGATGCTTCCGTTGTGAACTTTTTTTTAGGAAAGTCGAAACCAACGAGAAGGTTAAAAGAGACAAAGTACGGCACTATATGCCACCTCATAAAGAACCCTTTACCCTTACACCTCGGGGCCAACTAAAATTCCCCACCTCTTCCAGAATACAAAGAAGCCGCCAACTTATGAAAGCTAATAACCTTGGAACCAAAGCGACTAACGAGAGAAAACAACTATTTTCGAAAATAAATACTTGTAAATCAAGTTATACAAAATATACCTAATACTAAATTTTTTCCTCACACTAGAACTTTCTATAAAATGTACCATGAACAATCTTATACTCTAACACCCTCATTTAATTTTATAGCGATCGAAAAACCACTTGAGATTTTCATATGAAAGTTATCAAAGAAGTACCCGAGAAGTAGTAGAAGGAGCACGTCGCCATAAAGAAAATACTAATTAGGAGAACCACCAAAAATATTAGATGGAATACAAAAGAGCCACTGATAGGAAGAATTACAAAATCATTGATAGAACCATTGATAAAAATACCCTGCAAAATAAGGAAAATTTGATAAAAAACTGCACAACCGTCGAAAAAAAATTGATTAGGTGAGCCACGGATTTATAATTGGATCCACGCAATCATTAAAGGAAACCGATAAAACGTATCATAACCATCGATAAAGAAATAAAAAGAGGGCCAATTAGAAAAGGTGTGTCGCCACCATCTTAACAAAATTTGATAACTTAGGGGATTGGATTTAAGATTTGAAAAAAAAATAAGTATGAACGAAAACTTAACAAAAAAAATACCTCACACTACAACGAAAGAAAGATCCGGCGGACGGTAGCATTGAACACCACCGCCGCCGGTTAGAAAAGAAACGAAGTACGAAAATAAGCATCGGTCAAGATCAAACTTGATATTCAAGAAACAAATACTTATAAATTAACTCATGCTAAATATTTTTCTAATAATAAAACTTTTCATATAATGTACCATGACCAATCCTATTCTCTAACATTAAACTTGACTGTGAGGAAGTCATCGTGTCCATCAAGTGTAAAGCATAGGGCTCCTCATACTAAGCTTCCAGTTTGTTGTTTCCTGCGGGTAAATAAAAAATATAATCATGAGAAGTTTTGGTAAGAGTCCGGAAAAAAAAATAGACTAAAAGAAGTTAGTCAATATAATACAAATAAAAAATGACGTGTTATACAAATCTTGACGTTTATGTCCTTTTTCTGAATAATCAAAACAAATTCTATCTAGTTTTTAATCTTGCTTCGTGTACAACAGAGTCAAGGAAACCCTATGGTTTAAAATACCACTAAATTTGTATTCTAGAAACTATTTGCCAATGTTAAACTACTGTATCCATTTAAATTTTTTGAAGTTTATCGAACAACATCTTATATATAATAAATTTTATTTTATATAGATGAAACATTTACGGAGCTTAACATCAAATTTACCTAACATATAAGAATATAAGTTATTGGATTCACACATGCAGTGAATTCCAGTTAGTTATTCAACTCCCATTGCTAACATCACCGTATTTTATCTTCCACCTATAGAACACCTACATAGAGCGATTAAAGTCTGATCAAACTTCACATGATAACAAAAAATTAGATCCCATTAATAATCAGTTCATCACATTGCGAGGCTGCTTTTACATACATTTATACACAGTTTAATTAGATAACATACAAGATACAACTCATATTGATTTCCTAAGAGTAAAACATTATTTTTGTCTAGTTATAGAAAATCAAAGTAGTCAGTTGATGTTTACTTAATATTAAAATATCTTTCTTCATAGTGCTAATTCAGATAAGGCATGAATCTGATTTCCAGCCTACAACACAAAAATCTAAGGAAAATGAAAAATAAAAATAAAAATAAAAATAAAAAAGAGAATTATTGTGAAAATGATGATTAGCATAATATGGTTAGAGTAAATAAAGAAAAATATATTATTTTCATTTCATAAAAGTTGAGCTATTTCAAGTTTATACTGTTCTTAGAGAAATGATGAGATAGTAATTTTTTATTGCTTTTTCGATATTTACCCTCAATACAAAATCTAATACTAATTTTTTCTTCCTTCATTCTCAGACTATTCAAACCGGACATATCCGAAGAATTTTTTTTTCAAAATACGTTGCACTATAAAAAATTCAACAAATCTATTTGGTCCATTTCATTTCATCAAAGTTTTAAAATACGTTTGATTTCTATATGAAAGATCAGAATTATACTCACCTTCATTTAATTTGATGTTAATCAAATCGATCACAATCAACTACAAAAATAGAGTTCTAAAATAATCTTCAGATCAAAGAATCACATAGAGGTGTCAAAAAGCCCGGGCTAGCCCAATCCTGATCCAGCCTGGCCTATATTATCAGGCTAAAGCATGGATGGATCCCATGATGTAATCAAATATAAGAGGGTCTTAAACCACCGTTCTAGCTCACTTTGTATGTTTAATTATCACATTCAAATTTATTTATACATAAATAGTTATTACTCAGATTTTACTTCAACCTATAATTGTGGTAGATAAGTATAAAAACGAAAATATATGAGTTGGTGGGAGTTTTTAGCTTCATAATTGAATTTGATTTGTTCAAAATTTTCTATTATGTTTTCATTGATTTTTTATCGTAATTTTTTCTTAATTAATCGTGAAGTCAATGTTAGTTTACAAAAAAAAGGGTTATTTGACGTTTAATATTCATATTTTGTCCAACTTTAGTGTTTGGTCTAACTTTTATCCAACTTAGGATTTGGTACCTAGACTCGGTTAAGTCCAATTTTTTCCAACTTTACTATTAACATACTTATGAAATTACTATTATATTCTTTACTTGTTAAGATATTTATAATTTTACATATAGTCATCACTATCGACTTCCTCTTTTATCTCATTTCACTGCCCACTATCAAGATCATATCGTCCCCACCACCATTACCAGGGATTCAAAGTAACTTCCTATTTTTGAACCCTAAATTCACATGGAACCACTGAATTGAAGAGAATTGATGCGTCGGAAAACCGTCTTTGTTTTACGGCAAGCGCACAAGGTCGAAATATGTAAACAATAGCAAATACGGTTCGTTCTCATGAGGAGTGTGAATCACTTATACTAATTAATTCAAGTAACTTTCGAGTCAAAAGATGTTTCAAAAGATATTTTTCCGATTTTTGTAAAGAATTAAACCAACGAATGAATTAAAACTATTTAATCAAGATTGAAATCAATAATAGAAAAGTGCTAAGGTTTCGGGAATCCGTTGTAGATTAAGGTTTACTTGCGTTCATCATAAAGGGTATCGATTTTACTCATGCAAAATAGTAAATCTAGCTACTAATACACAAAAGATATTTCGTTTAAGAATCGTAGAAAAGAATTTTTAAAAAGAATTGTTTGTTCTCAACCTAAAGTAGAATTTCGAACTACTAGGTATACATGGCGTAAATAGTCAAAGAATGTTCATAAAACGATTATTGCACAAGGGTCAACGAGTTCTTCTACTAATCAAACAATGGACTATGCATGACATAAAACATGAAAAATCATTGAGAAAGTAAAACATTGAAAGAGAGACAAGACATTGACATTAAGTTTTAGTAGTTGAAAACCATAGTTTTGAAACACAAGTGAATCTATCTCTACAAGTTCATCTTTTCGCCCTAACAAAGAGATTTAGCTAGATATGGCTTTCTTAAAAGCCATTAGAATTGATTAAGAAAGTAATAATTAAAATCGAAAACGAAAACGAAATAATGACTAAACCTTTTTTTTTTATTGTTCCTCCCATCTCCAGAACTCAACTCCAGCCTCAAAACAAATCTGCAGCGTCCACAAGTTTCCTTTTTTTCATGTCTATTTTTTTCTCTCTGAGAAGATATCTGCTGTCTCTATTTATAGAGACTAGGTCACCGCCTCTTCTAAAGTTTTAAACTCAGTGAAACTCTAAATACCTAAGTATATCACCGACTAACAACTTCCCGTATAAGACACAGATTCAACCACCGACCAACTAAAAAGCTTTCGTGATAAATACGGATTTCAGCTGTTTTATTCTATTATTTCATACCTAAAATGCCTCACACGCGCCTTAATCAGGTCTTATCTTTTCTCCACCAAAATCATGTCTTTGTGTCCCAATCGAACTCCTCTTCCATGACTTTTCTCTCAAAAACTTTGCCAAACTGTCTCTTTAGTAGTAGCATCATCACAGCCTCATTGTAATCAATACCATAGACTCTATGATGTGCTCGATAGAGCTCTCGAAACTCGATTTCAACTTTAACCCAGGCTTTAACTAATTCTTACAACTCTCACAAACTTGCTTCAACTCGACTGCCATCATCTCTTCTATAACCAACAACTTCTCAGCCAAACTCGAGAAACCACTACCATACTAAAAATTGAAACCCCATCTTGAGTTCATATGCAATTTCTCCATAAGACCCTCTCTGACTCTCTGTTGTTTTCAACGTTTAACGTCATGTCTTCCCGTTTCTTTATTTCTCGCTATCACAGATCAAGTTCGATCCCCATTAATGCCTTTAAAATCTATATCACCATCATCATGATCACTGCCATCACAACGTCAACTTCACCTTCTCTCATTATTCTAAACATGAACCAAGTCTCTAGACAACGTTAACATCCCATCTATCATTCTATGAAACTCAGAATCTCTATATCAAAACAATCACCACCACGATCATGATCAACCTCATCGATGATTATCAACAACAAGCCTTCTTCTCAACTCTCGTTGCTGCCCAACTTCCATACTGAGAATATCACTTCTTTTAGTTCATATGAATCCACCTGCTTGCATCAATTGAACAAATCGATGATGGCAGAAGCCCTAGATGAATATTCCCACATGTTCGAATATTATGAATAAGGGAAGAAGATGATGGTGTCCCTTAACCACAATGCTGACGCCCTTAGCAAAATTCAAATGTTGAGCAGCCCTTAATGTTGGTTTTGTAATAGTGGTAAGAAAAGGTTTCAGACTCTCGAACTTGTGAAGGTTGATTTTAGATTTAATAAATTAATTTCTAAACTAAAAATATACACAAAATATGAAATAATATTCACAAATAGTGAGGTTATGGATTTCACCATTAACCACTTTTAATTGGTTCCAAAAATAATAATTCTATTCAATTCTAACTCAAATAAGCGACTCTAATTTTTACCAAAGGTAGATTTTTAAAATATCAGTTGTAAATCACAAGCATGGCTCATCAAAATCTCTAGGTCCCATCATAAACCATTAAATAAAATCACAATCAATTAAGAAAAATCATAATTTTAATTAAACATAAATGCAAAAGTCATAAAAAAATTATTAAAAGTTACCAAATAATCATGGAAAAATGGCTTCCTTCTTGCCTCGATGATGGGGTTTAGCTCATTTTGCTCAAAACACCCTCAAAAGATTGGTACATAGCTCAAAAAGTGTATGAAAGATGAAAAGAAGCTAAAAGTAATGTAACAGAAAATCTACAACGTTTTATGGACGTTACAGAGTAACTGTTGCAATAGAGCTTGAAATGAACGTTGTAGATGCTAAGATATCCGTTGCAGATGTGTTGAAGAAGCTGTTGTAGCTGAAGATAAACGTTGCAAATACGAAGATATCCATTGCAAATGGATGAAGAAACCGTGGCTGAGAGGTTGAAGATACCGTTGTCGTAGCCTCTGTTCTTCGTGTTCTTCAGCAACATCAGCAACACATTTTTTTCTGGATTGATTTCTCGTGCATCTGGCCTCTTCCAGCCCCCCCTCAATCACTCATCGACTCCCTCTATTTATACAAACCACCCAACACTCCAATTTTGTGGCACAAATATTCTCTTTTAATAACAGAATCTCAGGAGATAATATTTTTCTCTTCTTGAACAACTCTTTGTCTTTCATGATCTTCTTTTGATTCTGTTTCCTTAGCACACGACTTGATATCCAAAATATTAAAGGAGATATTATCTCCTTTAGTACACACAATCATAGATCGATAATATTATATCTTGTTTCCGTTTTTTTTTCATTTAAACGTACCCAACCAATTTAACGAGATCCTGTTTGATTTTCATGTGTTTCAGATTCATACAACTCCTCTTTATAAGGTAATAAAATGATTCCTTTCTCAAACCGTGAAAATATCCCAAAACAGATTCACGCAGTTGAAATTGAGAGAATGTACAGGTTCCCGCCATAATTGAATTTGAAATGGAAGAGAAGGTAGGTGCCTTTAACACATTGCTGGGTGCCTTTATCCATTTTCCAGGGATGCCTTTAACACTTTTTAAGAGGTGTTTTTAGCATTTTTACGCCTATTTTTCCACGATCTTTTATTCCGCAAAAAATACCAATTAATCACATAAATAACAATATTAGTACAACAATCGAGAACTATAAATATAAAGAATTGAGGAAAATCAGACATAAAAATGTGTCTATCAAATACCTCCAAACTTATTATTTGCTATTCCTCGAGCAAATCTATTCTAAAAAATAAAAATAAATGTTAACTCGCTTTCGCAGGCATCACGATTGCACTTAGCGTGTGCAACAAACCTTTAAACCCATAGGTGTCCCTATGGACGAGTTTTGTCTTGTGAGGGTTTACAAGAGATATACCACAAAACCTTTAATGCAAACCCTAGCTACCTATGAACAATTGAGGGAAAACACTAAACAAGCTATTTAGTTGGCATACTAAATTTTTTGGCTATGGGAATCATTACCCTATATGAGTCCAATTATTGTATACGAGTTTTCACTCAATGTACTAAAATTTATACAAGAATTCAAAACTCTACTTAGATAGTCGTTCAACCACGATACTCAGAATCTATCAAAGTACAATCACATGAAAAGATTTAGAAGATGGATGTGGACAAAATGAAGTTCGAGCATGTTGACTAAGGTGAACGATGTTTCCCATATCTGTATGAAGGTCAGTGCTAGGATGAATCCTAAAGGATTAAGATACGCTCCCACTAGTCTTACTCCTTATACTAATATCAACTCAGCTGGTATATACAAGGGTTCAACGGTCGATTTATTGAAAATAAAATAATTATTTTTAAATATAATGACAACATGATTGGATCAAATGAATCCAAGCGCATGCTCCTTATCAGCATCTTACATGATAGTTTTCATGGATCCTGTGTTCCACACTTGCTTAGGCGACGTAGACAGAGAGAACAAACACATATTGCTATCAAAGTGTCAATACTCGATTTTTTTTTGTTTGAATAATGGTTTAAATAGTACAATAATGGGGCTTGATCTCAAACACTCTACTTCATCCCGACAGCGATGACAATTCGATATTGGTGCCCCACCAAATCACATAGAGAAACACAAAAATTACAATAATAAAAACAGAAGGTGATATGGTCAAGATAGACTCCAAGATATGGTGACAAATATCACGTTATTTCTAACACCTGAGCTACATCCTTTTATGAATAAACCATTTAGCTGGGCACACCAATTCCTATAGAAAAAGAGCTAAGTTTCCATCTACCTGGAATGGTTAGTGTCATCCTGAATTGTTCACAAGTTTCTAGACTTTGGAGTTTCATATTTCACTAAACTTTTCTCCCTTACCCCCAAACTTAAATCTAACATTATCATCAATGTTCTAAAGATGAATTATTAAAATAATAAACAATGATAAATTACAACCAATCGAAGGAAATGAGTTAACGAAAGATATTACCGTGTCGCATGAACATGGGTTACCTCTCAAGAAGTGCTAAGTTTAAAGTCTTCATCCAGACTAAGAAAGAATTAGTCACTTCATAAAATCATATAACAATAGTCGGAACAACTGTGGGTCATCTGAATAAAATAATGCTATCCAAAATAGAAGGAAACTTCAACATACCCAGAAAGTGAACAAACAGAGTTCAACCTTATCCATATCTAGTGTCTTGTTTTAGACAACTACATCTGGTTGAGGTTCAGGTTCGGGCTCTATGAAAGGGTCTAGATAAATCTCTTTAGGTTGATTTTCTTCATAGGCAGGATCCAGAAGATCAGGTTGTAGAGTCTGGAAAAACTCAAATAATAAATTTAAGGCACATAATAATAACTTGAATAATTGTGGATCCTCAACGTCAATCATATTTGACCCACACAGTTAACTACTATGAAAATGGTGGTCTTTCTTAAGCAAATGTGTCGATTCTAATCTCTTAAAGTAATTAGGCTTAGTCTCAAAACTTAATAACTGACACATTTGAAATTCAAACGTTCCCACATATGGAAGAAAATATTTTGGTGGGAAAACAAAGTCAATCTTGGTATTATTTCCTGGGTAGACCACATCAACCAGAGGATGGGTCTCTAACAACTGAACTTCTTTTTGGACATTAACAGGCTCAGAGAATCTAGTTTGAAGATGATCTTGAAAAATGGTAGAGGTGCAAATGTCAAGTCCCAAGTTAGGGACATTAAGCAGGGATACTTGACAATCACAAGAATCATCAGTACCCCCAAACTTAGGGTGGACATTACTCTCAGATGAACTAAAAGTTGTTGGTTGAATTCTAGGGTTCATAAGGTCAGAATGACATTCAACTTCCTTTATAGAAGGAAATAAGGTAGACTTATAAACTGGTAGAAGTTCAAACTTAGATTTCCATATATTATAAGTGTCCATCAAAGGTGCAGAATCTAACAAAGTATGCACCTCATTAATAACACTATCATCATCAACATCAAACCCAAAGTGGGATAGGCATTTCTCTAACGGATCTTCTAACAAAGTGTTTGGAAAAGATTTATGAACTGAAGTACTATTTATGTTCACTTCTTCTAAATCATGGATCTCACAAGAAGGTTGTCTACTCATACTAAATAAATTCAGTTCAATAATCATGTTACCAAACGAAAAATTAATTATTCCATTTCCATAAATGATGACGACATTATATGTAGCTAAAAAGGGACGACCTAAGATCACTGGTGTTTGAGTCTCTGGGACCTGAAAAGGTTGGGTGTCTAGGACAATAAAATCTACTTGGGAAACTATTCTATCAACCTAAATCAAATCATCCTCTATCACATTAAAATTCTCTAAGAGTCTATCATCTTTGTCAGAGACTATTGTCTTTGAATCTTTAGACTCTAAATAACTAGTCCCAGGACAAACTCGTTCCTCTAAACCATTATCGGCTTCAAAACAAGAAAATTCTACATCGTCTAAAACAATGGTATCTCTAGTCAAATCCTCTTCCTTTTGAATAAGTGAATAATCATTAAAATTATTTGGATTTGAACTAGAAATCACAATATCATCATGAAACTCAATTGGAGTGATAATTTCTTGATCATTCTGCCTGTATATTTCAAGTTCTTCACCAATACTATCCTCATCATCATAATAATTTGAAGATGTTTGAACCTCGTATAAATATGTAGTGTTACCAATTCTATCCTCGTCCTCTTGAATAAGTGAATAATTATCAAGGGTAAAACTATATTGAAAATTAAGATCATTTTGAGCAATATTATTCTTTACAGAACTTTCTTTCACATTTAATAAGAACCTATTTGTATTCCTAGTCAACTGCTTTATGATTTTTTTTGTATCCTCAGTCAACTCCTTGATTGAATTCTCTAGAGAAACAACTAGATCATAAGGAGTGCTAGATTGCAACTGCTGGTGTGATTCTTCTAGAGGCATAATAAGTTCATTATAAGTACTAGATTGCACATGCTTTAGGGCATCCCACCAAGAAAAAGAACTCGAATTTTGCTCATTTTCATGTTCATAAGACGGGTGTATGTACGAATAGTAATTGGGATCACCTTGGTATGAGCAATAACCTCCAAAAGGTTGGTGGTGATCCCGACTACGATCCACACCATGTTGATAGTACGGGTAATGTCTATTTTGAAATTCAGTCGGATATTCATTGTATTGGTCCTCATAATACCAGTTCGACATTTTCTAAAAACTTCCTAATATATCTACAAAAAAAATCTAAGAAAATAAATCCTAACAGGAAGGGGTTCTAAACATACACAAACAAGGACGACTCAACCAAATCAAACCTACTGAATCTAGCAAACAGAATGCATGATGGATCCACTTAGATTGTTTCTAGACCAGCTTCTATTTTTTCAAAAGGCAACTAGTTACAGTTTTAGCGAATCTCTCAGAACGATTAGAATTTGATTAAGTCGAATAGAAACAGGATAAGTTCTGAGGAGATTTTATAACCCTGCCTCTTTGGCAAAGTTTCCTTGGGTTACAAGGCGGCTCGAATTAACTTAAAATAATCTTCCTGAACTTTAAGTTAGGCTAACAAAAAAGTAACCAATACAGTCATTTCATCACCATTTTTCAATGACCAATATTGTTGGTTTTGTAATAGTGGTAAGAAAAGGTTTCAAACACTCGAACTTGTGAAGATTGATTTTATATTTAATAAATTAATTTTTGAACTAAAAATATACACAAAATATGAAATAATATTCACAAATAGTGAGGTTATGGATTTCACCATTAACCACTTTTAATTGGTTCCAAAAATAATAATTCTATACAATTCTAACTCAAATAAGTGACTTTAATTTTTACCAACGGTAGATTTTTAAAATATCAGTTGTAAACCACAAGCTTGGCTCATCAAAAGCTCTAGGCCCATCATAAACCATCAAATAAAATCACAATCAATTAAGAAAAATCATAATTTCAATTAAACATAAATGCAAAAGTCATAAAAGAATTATTAAAAGTTACCAAATAATCATGGAAAAATGGCTTCCTCCTTGCCTCGGTGATGGGGTTTAGCTCATCTTGCTCAAAACACCCTCCAAAAATTGGTACATAACTCAAAAGGTGCTTGAAAAATGAAAAGAAGCTAAAAGTAATGTAACATGAAATCTGCAACGTTTTATGGACGATACAAAGTAACTATAGCAATAGAGCTTGAAATAAACGTTGCAGGTGCTAAGATATCCGTTGCAGATGTGTTGAAGAAACTGTTGCAGCTGAAGATAAACGTTGCAAATATGAAGATATCCGTTGCAAATGGATGAAGAAACCGTGGCTGAGAGGTTGAAGAAACCGTTGTTTTCTTCGTGTTCTTCAGCAACATCAGCAACAAATTTTTTTCTGGATTGATTTCTCGTGCATCGGCCTCTTCCAGCCCCCCCTCAATCACTCCTTGACTCCCTCTATTTAGACAAACCACCCAACACTCCAATTTTGTCCCACAAATATTCTCTTTTAATAACAGAATCTCGGGAGATAATATCTTTCTCTTCTTGAACAACTCTTTGTCTTTCATGATCTTCTTTTGATTCTGTTTCCTTAGCACACGACTTGATATCCAAAATATTAAAGAAGATATTATCTCCTTTATTACACAGAATCACATATCGCTAATATTATATCTTGTTTCCGTTTTTTTTCCTTTAAACGCACCCAACCAATTTAACGAGATCATGTTTGATTTTCACGTGTTTCAAATTCATACAACTCCTCTTTATAAGGTAATAAAATGATTCATGTCTCAAACCGTGAAAATATCCCAAAACAGATTCACGCAGTTGAAATTGAGAGAATGTACAGGTTCCCGCCATAATTAAATTTGAAATGAAGAAGAAGGTAGGTGCTTTTAACACATTCATGGGTGCTTTTATCCATTTTCCAGGGGTGCCTTTATCAATTTTGAGGGTGCCTTTAACACTTTCTAGGGGTGTTTTTAGCATTTTCACGCCTATTTTTCCACGATCATAAGACGAAGTGCCTTTATGGGTTCCTTTGAACATGTCTGCCCCTTATCATAAGACGAAGTGCCAATAGCCGTTTCCCTTGAAATATCCATTTTGCTCTTAGTTCTTGTTTTGCTTGTAACTTCTTCGTACGACCTCGGAATGACTTCGTTCTTTCGCTATTGGCTTCGTAATTCAATTCCCTGCAAGATGATAAACTGAGTTCCACTGGGTCTTTAACAATTCTTCCTTGTATATTCACTTCTTTCAGAGATGTAACCTAATAAAACATATAAACTACAATAATAATAATAATACACAGTAATTCACACAAAATCTAGCAAATAAGTATAGAAATGACACTTAAAATCTGTAAATTATGCACTTATCAAGAACATAACTAAACAATTAGGTAATTTTTTTAGTAACTTCATGTCAGAAGGATAACCACTGCTCAAAGTAAACCTTAGACCATCATTATATTTGGTTTCGAAGATAACCACTGATTCAATGGGCAACCAAGAACAAATTTAGAATCAGAGATTTGTTATATTTTGAATGCTAGAATAATTCCATCTCAAGGTTGAGAAACATGGGTATTACCACTGCTACATGACGGCTACAATTGCAATCATTCAACAAAGGAAAAATAGTTATAAAGTTTGATAATTGGTCATTACTGTTTCATTAGTGGTGCGTCTGATCACTGCAAAAATAGGCAACAATTATTTATCGTGGTGAATCAAACATTTTCCCCATCTCGACCACCACCAGTGTAACCTTCTATTCCAATCCCCACATCATAATTCTCCTGCACCATCACCACTTCCATATAGTTGACTTACTCTTAGAGCATTACCACTGATTTAAATGGATTACTCAAGATCATTCGCGTACTGGAATCTATAAATACAATCACAATTTTTTATCCATCTGATATTATTTTAGGGTTTCGTTAGGGAGAAGATAAAGGATTGGTGTTTTTGTTTGTAACCGTGGATTTAAAGATTTTATTTGGAGCCGTTGGATCTTAACGATATTGGCCCACACTAGGGGTAAATTCATAATGTCAATAAAAATTTATAAAAATTTAATTAAAATCATACTTAACAGAGTCAACGGAAGTCGTCGTGATTTCCAGATACCAAATTCTAAGTTGGATAAAAGTTAGACCAAACATTAAAATTGGATAAAATATGACTATCAAACACCAATTAACCCTATTGAAATTAATGTCGCAACCCATCATGCTGAATTTAATGTGTCAAGTTAGTTGATTTCAACATACAAACAATTGTTTGGAATGAACTCAAAATCCATTATGAATCAAAACTGATGAGTGCTGAATTGTTTGGCATGAACTTGCAATCAAAATCCTAGTTCTTAAGGTGACCTCCAATGCAGATTTAACGCAAATATAAAGAGATTTATTGCTACACATACCTTATTCAGAATAACATCTTTTGAAACAACCGTAATCCTTCTTGATAGTGATTCACATTTCTTTTGCATTTCACTCATATGTGTAAGATAAGCCACATTCTTTATCTTCCTGAATAATCAAATAACCTAGAAACCCACAAACAACTAGTTGGAGGCATATCATAAAAAAAACACTGAGCATAAGTTATGAACTCATCTATAGAAGGCAAACATATTAAACAACCCATAATAAGAATTTAGAAGTTACTTTTTCAGCAAGGCTGTAGCTATTAGTTGTCTGGCCTATCCACATAAACATAATATTCTTTTGGGGCTTCTTCATTTTGTGAATTTTCTTTAGGTTCGAAGTTGGGTTTTACCTATGTCTTTATAAAATTTTTAGCACTGTGGCTTATGCTTGGCCATGGTTTCCTTCCAAAGTCAGGTTTGCCTTTAAGGATCTACAACAAATGATTCAGAAATGAGTAAGCATCGAGTTCATATTGAGTTACACTTGAAGTTTTGATCTTAAAAACTATAGGAATGTAAGACAACACATGTACCTCCACTAGTTTTAATTATTTCTCTAGACGTAACAATGACGATTATGGTTTACCCATCCAACAACATTTCACCTAGATTGAGTGAGCAGGTGAGCCTACAATCAAGAGCCCACTACCCACACTTCCACATTGAAGGGAAACCTTTCCATGAATCCATACCAGTGTGATCCTAGTATTCATAACAGGCATACATACATGGACGATATCGATATTTACACAAATCACCTACCAACCTTTATAATTTGATAAATCAATCCGAGTACCATATGAGGCTGTAAGAAAAACAATAAAAGATACTTCAGCACAACAGAATGACTACACCAGTAATGACTGGGGAACGTAGAGGAGTAAGTTCTCGCTCACCCTTCCTTCTAGCTCCCAAATCGTGTGATCCAATATTAACCTTAGTACAAACAATAGCCTTTACGGAATTTAAACAAAGAGTGTGATTCTCATTTCTCTCCCACAGATTAAGAACTATTTTGGTGTTTATAGCTCGTTCATCTATTGTTCCGGGAGCAACAGCATTAATCAACTTACTACAAAATTTCCGTTAACTGCGAAATATATTCTTTCATACTCAGAATTCAGATTTAGCAATTTCACGTGGATAAGATAAACACATACTAGAGAAGAACTCCATCCTTGATAAGGTCAAATAGACTATCCGTTGCAGGATCCAAAGGTAAATATTTCATTAGGAACTTGTCATCCGCAAGATAGCTGTTGATGTGAACAACATAAGAATATTTCTTAGTTTCACTAATTGTGTGGCGAAGACGAGTTGTTACGAAGAGAATTCAACTATCCCTAATTCATTCATTCCCTAGCTCTAGTATCGCTATCTGAATTACTCTATTTCTAGTAGAATTCAACCACTTCTTAGAACCATATATCGTTTCGAAAATACCATAATTGATGTGTTGATTGCCAGGATGAAGTACTATATGATCACCATTCTCTTTAAAGTCATCCCACACAAAATCATCAAGCTGCAAATTTAACATACCAACTCAGCTAAAGACTCGTACAACGCCTATCATTATCACTACTCACTAGATCTATTTCTAAAGCAAGAAAATGAAATAAAGATGAGCAAATGATTTTCGTACTTGATATTCAGTACAATCTGTCATTTGATTAGTTTATTCTTGTCCAATCGATCTATTTGCATCTTCGATCAAAAATTTATCTCTTTGATTTACAAAACAACAACAAAATGAAACATTCCAATTTCTATTCAATAGCTCAAAAATAAAAAATAAAGCAAAAATCTAAAATTTGATCTAAACCCTATATCAAATTCAACTTCAAACTTTGAGACTGTTTCTCCGTCATGATCATTAGAGTTGTTGGTCAGTTTGAGCAATCACATTGTTGCTCCATCATCATCCATATAAATTATCGTTGAATCAATATATTAGAATACGCAAACATTATATATCAGATCTGAATTCTATACAATTAGAAATTTCAGAATCATTAAGATATTCATATTAATTATGAAATTACCCTGATAAGATGTTTTTGAGTTGAATCTACTATTTGAAAATGAGCATTACTATGTATGTTAGATGAAAAACTCATGCTCCAACATTGTAACATTCGAAGTTCGTAAAATTAAAAAGATATCCATGGGAAGTGATTTTCAACAATTAAAACAACATATTAGAAAATATGATTTTAACATGAAAACCTGTTGAAATCATATTTAAAAGTTGTTTCTAGCACCAATAAAGGTGCGGTAATTTGGTGGTCAGGAATCGTAGATTCACAATGTTTACATTTCCGTTAAGATGTAGATTTGCTTGGATAATTCATTTATATTTCGTACATTCACAATCATATTTTAAAAGTTGTTTCTAGCGCCAATAAAGGTGCGGTAATTTGGTAGCCAGGAATCGTACATTCACAATTTTACATTTCCGTTAAGATGTAGATTTGCTTGGATAATTCACTTACTTTGTAACTATTTAGAATCTAGAACCTTAAACTAGGGTTTCTGTACTCATTAATGAAGTTTTTTGGAAAGAGTAGATAAGAAAGAATCAAAATAGATAAATTAAAATTAAGTTTGTTGATGGAATGGGTTCTGATTTACAAAATGAGCCTTTTGGCTATATATAAGAGTTAGTATGCATGTTATTTGTGTGATCAGTGGGGACCAATTACATTTCACATATTAATGGGACCCAACAAATCACTTTATATTTTCATCCTCATAGTTGGAGACGTCTGATCTTCACTCCCGTATATTTCAACTCTTCAAGTGCTCATTCTTGTAATCTAAAAGATAACTCAGCTGATGCCATCTCCGAAATCCAAGTCTTTGATGTCCAACTAGCTCTTAGTTTTAGGTGCTTTACTCTTCAGCTGCCAACTTTATTTTCTGGAAAGTTATAAACCTGTATTCATAGCTCTAGCTATTCCCACGTGCCTTTAGTTATTATCACGTGATTCAGGTAGTTAGAGATCCTGACTATAGATTTATTTTTAGCTTTCAGTTGTTGGCACTGATGCCTTCTAGCTACAGGTAGATGTGATATTTTTTCATCTACACTGATTTTGAACTTAAGAGATTAGCGTAGTTATGAGATCCCTGAAACCAGAGATATAAATCAACATTTCCCTCAGTCGATTTTGCTACTTTAGGATCTTGAAATCGAAATCAAGGAGACATGATTCCTCTTGAGATCCCTTAGAACAATCAGAATCACAGTCTAACATATTTTTAGGGATTCTCTTCTTCTTCCTATTATTACCGATTCCCTGATAATTCTCAAACTTTAAAGTTTCTTACTTGTTTACCTTAGTGATGTTACGAGTCACTGGAGGCATACTCAAAAGTATTTTATAAGAATTATACACGAGAACAAAGATACTTATAGATAGCTGTAGATGGCGGATTTTAACGAGCGCTAGAATTGTAAAATCGCCCTCTTCCTAGCAGCAAAAACATATAAATTAATATTCGCACATATTTCTGATTTTATATCAAAGTATGAAATACTTGAGTGCGCCACGACTGTTCCTTGGTAACTTTCACGTAATCTTGGCTTTGAACACTTCCAAATTTATGCCATATCACTTCTAAGCTAATACATGGCCATTAAATTTATGCCATGTTACTTCTAAGCTAGTACATGACCATTAAACTTAATAGACTCGACACTGATCAGTCTAATTATCAACTTAGTGAACTGAGTGACTTGCCTTACTAATTCACAAGTCACCGACTTGACTTAATCAAAATAGTAGTAGTCCATGATTCAATTATTTTTTACGAGATATCAAATACAACACATGGGGGATTCACATGGGGTGTATTGGTCTGGTGGTCTACGACATCGTGCATTGTGGCAACACGTCCACAAAGAAGAAGGTAATAAGTAGTGGGACGGTTAAAGAACAGTTGATAAGAAAAGGAGTAGTGGTCATACAGTCCTCCTTACTTATCGGATATAACCCCACTACAACCTCCAAGATCGTCACTTCTCCATCTCTCTGTAACTTCCACTATTTACAAGAAATCAGTATGTTTCATACAATAGTATAAATAGATGGCTTCATCTATTCGACACAAGAGAGATAAAAAAGATCTATCCCAGAGATAATCCATTCTTAAAACTACACACTACTATTTTCATCATACAATGATTTCTTAACCTTCATTGATCCCCTCCCCTAAGATCAACCCATTATCTCCACCTTTGTGACCGAAGCAGGACGTGAACGACTATTTCTTGGTTTAGGCTCGTCCTGTTCGATTTTGATCTCTCGAACCTACTGAAATTACTCTTTTGCAGTATATTTTTTTTACCCTAAAATATTGGCAACCACAGCGGGATATTAACCTCTCGATTACAAAGTCCAATTCCGGAGTAGTTATAACTCCTAATGCCAATTTTGGTAATACTGGTGGTGGTGGCTCTGGAGCAAACAATGTCGCTACTAGCCCATATCACACCAACGTTGTTACTGACGCAACCGCCAAACTTCGTCCTGGTGACACGACAGTTGAAAACACCAGGAACGCCCAAACGCCGCTCAACATTGTCGATCTGATGCAGAGACATGAGGTTCTATCCAAAACATAAGAAGACATGGCTACCACTTAGAAAAAAGTACTCACTTGTCTCAAGACCCTAACAGAGCAATTCTCTCCATAGAAGCGTCATCGCCTGACGGGGCAAGCTAGGACTAACCTTACAACATCTGCTGATGCTGGGACGTCAAGAACTCAAAGGGACGATGAAGTTCATGTCATCATTGATCGTCCATCACATAAGAACCAATAATCCAATTTTGTCACCCACGAGGATCTGAAGTGAGTCTTGCGAAATCATGGTAAGGAAGACTCATCCTCGCTTCATCAACAGCATCCCCTTTACCCGCCTGAAGTCCAGAAGACCCCCCAACCAAGGGGATATTCCTCTCATACTTTCTCACTGTACGACAAAACTGGGAATGCTCGTGAACATATCTCTCGATTTTTATAATTGCTCGGGAACATGAATATAAATCATCTGTTATGTCTCAAGGAATTTTCAAAATTCCTCATTGGAAGGGCCTACACATGGTACAACAACATTGCTTCTAATAACATCTCTGGTTGGGGAGATATAATTAGTGTCTTCTGCAAAAAGTATTCATTTGTCTCCGAGGAAATCACTCTGTCAGATCTGGGGAGGATGTTTCAAAGGAATAATGAGAACCCCAACAACTACGTGAAGAGATTCAGGATTCAAGCGCTGGACTTTCATGATCCAAATGTGACAGAGCATCAATTGGTGGAACGATATATCAATTGTATGATTCCAATTTATCATGCTCTTTTAGAAAATTTATGCTTTATGACTTTCTCTGAGTTACATGAAGCCCTAAGTGGCCTAAGACAATCGCTCCTGCCCTGCTGGATAAAACAAGACCTGCAAGAGAAGAAATTCGTGGAGATACGCGTGGGATTCGATGATTGATCAACAAACAATATATCATTCAACCATCGATAAGTGTGGTCAGCAATGAAGGGGCCAAAAGAAAAGCTCCATCTCAACAAGAGCCACAAACGAAGCGCCTCCCTTCAGCCCCAACTACGATCCCAACGCCGACCCAACGAATAACCTGGTCCCAAAGCATGTCTAAAGCACCGTGATAGGAACAACAACTAAAAGAACAACAAGAATAAGATATAAAATGAGACTTAGCTTGTCCAGGTTTTTCATTTCCCATGGAAGAAGTCTTTGAATTACTACAGGCATGGGTACAAGATGAGGTCATTAAGCTCCCACCCGTGCGACCCCCACCAACTGCTCAAGAAATGACGGATCCAAAATATTTTTGTTTCCATCGGTTCTTCAACCACCCCACCAGTAAATGCAATGGTATGAGACATCTTCAAAGAAAAGATAGAGTAAGGTTAGTTGCTACTGGGAACCGAGGGTATCCACAAGAATACCCTTCATGTTAGAAGCTTTACCCTCTTTGGAGAACCGATCAACCGAACACTCAAACCTTGCTGGAACCCATGTGTGAGCTTCTCCATTTCTCAAATGATCAACATAAGGATATTTTTACTGCTCTTAATCGAGTCGTATCTGGCAAACGCTTTCCACCTTTTACTGAAGATACTCATGTTCAAGTCAAGCATCCTATGGAGAACATGGTTGACAAGAAAAATGAAAGGCATGACCGAGGACTCCTCACCACTGCGCGTCTCAAAATGATGAATTTGGATAACCGTTGGTCGATGCTGTCATGGATGTCAATATTGTCACCGTAAAAACTCTCAAGGCAGCATGAATTACTCAACAAGAAGTTATGCGCTCACCAACAACAGTCAGAGACCCTGAAGGGATGACCATAAATGTTTACGGGCACATTAGGCTTACAGTAGCAGCGGGATTTACCCAAACAGAAAACAAATTTTATATCAGCAAGGAAAAGCTCAATTATGATATGATCCTGAGACGTGCATGGCTTCAATAATCAGCAGCTCGTCTGAAAACCCCGCCAGCTGTTCCACCTCGAGTAAAGAGACCTCATCATGAAGATAGGGACATCGCTGATGAGGACTCACCCCTGTACCTTGAGGAATATCAACTGCTCAAAGCCATAGAAGGGAATCAAACGTCAACTGATAGTGCATCATCTTATGTTAATAGGTACCGTACTCAAGTAACTCTTACTCAATTTGCTTACTTATCTTTGAGTCATCCTTATTTATCGCAAGACTGGGGATTGGACCTTGCCAGAAAAATCAGTTGTCATTTAGCCCATCGTTACACTCCATCTCAGTACTTCAACAGATGGGTACGTAGAGACACTAAAGAATAAATTCATCCATACGAACAAATGATCTACAGGGCCAGAGCAATCAAACCAAACACTTTTCAGGTAGGAGATTTGGTCCTCAAAGCATCAAGATGCCGCCGCTCCTCCTACTGGGAAGGACCATACAAAATTTCATGGGCTACTATCAACGACTACTACAAGTTGATTACTACAGAGGATGACCCTATCGCTGTAGTTATTCACGACAAATGGCTCAAGGATTTCAATACCTAAACACTTTGTTATCGTCTTTATTTCCCTATTTTCATATAGTATTTATAATTCCTTCAAAATTCCCACGAGTACCATTATAGGTATCCTTATGATCTCAATTTCATAAATTCAGTAAAAATATCATTATTTTAGAAAAATAATCTTTGTGAATCGCGTCACTGCTTATGCGTCGTTCCATGACTCCACTATTTTCTACGAGATATCAAATTTTGACAAGAAAGAGACCGATAGGGTAACAAACTTATTGGAAAGTCATTCAAAAGGACTGTATTGGTTACTATGTTAGCCTAACTCAAAGTTCAGGAAGATTATTTTAAGTAGATTCGAGCCGTCTTGTAACCCAAGGAAATGTTGCCAAAGATGCAAATTAACAAAGCTCCTTAGAGCTTATCCTGTTTTTATTCGACTTAATCTAATTTGGATCATTCTAAGAGATTCGCTAAAACTGTAAATAATTGCCTTTTGGAAGAATAGAATCTGGTCTGAAAACAATCTAAGTGGAGCCATCTTGCTTTTTCTTTGCTAGATTCAATAGGTTTGATTTGGTTGAGTCGACCTTGTTTGTGTATGTTTAGAACCCCCTTCATGTTAGGATTTATTTTCTTAGAGTTTTTGTAAATATATTAGGAAATTTTGTCAGAAAATATCGAACTGGTATTATGAGAACCAATACAATGAATATCCGACTGAATTTCAAAATAAACATTATCCGTACTATCAACATGGTGTGGATAGTAGTCGGGACCACCACCAACCTTTTGGAGGTTATTGCTCATATCAAGGTGATCCCAATTACTATTCATATACACACCCGTCTTATGAACATGAAAATCAGCAAAATTCGAGTTCTTTATCTTGGAGGGATGCCTTAAATCATGTGCAATCTAGTACTTATAATGAACCTATTATGCCTCTAGAAGAATCATTGGACAAGTTGCGATCTAGTACTCTTTATGATCCATTTGTTTCTCTAGAGAATTCCATCAAGAAGTTGACTGAGGATACAAGAAGGTTCGTATTAAGTATGGGGGGAACAATTAGTAGTCCAACTCTTTCTCTTGAAGAATCACACGAGCAGTTACGATCTAGTACTCCTTATGATCCATTTGTTTTTCTAGAAGAATCCCTCAAGGATTTGACTGAGAATAAGAAAAGGTTCGGATTAAGTTGGGGAGAACAATTAGTAGTCCAATTCTTTCTCTAGACGAATCCATCAAGCAGTTGACTGAGAATACAAATAGGTTTGCATGAAGTGTGAATGAAAGTGTTGCAAAGAATAATATTGCTCAAAATGATCTTAATTGCCAACATAGTGCTACCCATGACAATTATTCACCTAGTCAAGAGGACGAGGATAGAATTGGTAACACTAATTATTTAGACGAGGTTCAAACATCTTCATATTATTATGATGATGAGGATAGTATTGGTGAAGAACTTGAAATATACAGGCAGAGTGATCAAGAAATTGTCACTCCAATTGTGTTTCATGATGATAGTGTTATTTCTGGTTCAAATCCAAATAATTTTAATAATTATTCACTTATTCAAAAGGAATATGATTTGACTAGAGATACCACTGTTTTATACGATGTATAATTTTCTTATTTTGAAGCCGATAATGGTTTAAAGGAACGAGTTTGTTCTGAGACTAGTGATTTAGAGTCTAACGATTTGAAGACAATAGTCTCTGACGAAGATGATAGAATCTTAGAGAATTTTAATGTGATAGAGGATGATTTGATTCAGTTTGAAAGAATAGTTTCCCCAGTAGATTTTGTTATCCTAGACACCCAACCTTTTCAGGTCCCAGAGGCTCAAATACTAGTGATCTTAGGTCGTCCCTTTTTAGCTACATATAATGTCGTCATCAATTATGAAAATGGAATAATTAATTTGTTTTTTGGTAACATGACTATTGAACTGAATCTATTTAGTATGAGTAGACAACCTTCTTGTGAGATCTATGATTCAGAAGAAGTGAAAATAACTAGTACTTCAGTTAAGAAATCTTTGCCAAACTCTTTGTTAGAAGATCCATTAGAGAAATGTCTATCCCATTTTGGGTTTGATGTTGACGATGATAGTGTTATTAATGAGGTGAATACGCTGTTATATTCTGCACCTTTAATGGACACTTATAATATAAGGAAAGCTAAGTTTGAACTTCAACCAGTTTATAATTCTACTTTATTTCCTTCTATAGAGGAAGGTGAGTGTAGTTCTGACCTTAAGGACCCTAGAATCCAACCAATAATTTTAGGTCCATCTGAGAGTAATGTCCACCCTAAGTTTGGCGGTACCGATGATTCTTGTGATTTTCAAGTATCCCTGCTTAAAGTCCCTCATTTGGGGCTTGACATTTGTACCTCTACCATTTTTCAAGATCATCTTCAAACTAGATTTCCTAAGCCTGTTGATGTCCAAAAAAAGTTCAGTTGTTAGAGACCCATCCTATGATCGATGTGGTTTACCTAGGAAATAATACCAAGATTGACTTTGTTTTCCCACCAAAATATTTTCTTCCATATGTAGGAACGTTTGAATTTCAAATGTGTCAGTTATTAAGTTTTGAGACTAAGCCTAATTACTTTAGAAGATTAGAATCGACACATTTGCTTAAGAAAGGCCACCATTTTCATAGTAGTCAACTGTGTGGGTCAAATATGATTAACTTTGAGGATCTACAATTATTCAGGTTATTATTATGTGTCTTAAATTTATTAGTTGAGTTTTTCCAAAATGTACAACTTGATCCTCCGGATCCTGCCTATGAGAAAATTTATCCTAAAGAGATTTATCTAGACCCTTTCATAGAGCCCGAACCTGAACCTCAACTAGATGTAGTTGTCTTAAACAAAACATTAGATAGGGATAAAGTTGTACTCTGTTTGTTCAGTTTCTGGGTCTGTTGCAGTTTCCTCTTATTTTGGATAACATTATTTTATTTAGATGGCCCACAGTGGTTCCGACTATTGCTATATGATTTTATGAGGTGACTAATTCTTTCTTAGTCTGACTGAAGACTTTTAATTTAGCACTTCTTGGGAGGTAACCCATACTCATGCGACACGGTTATATATTTCCTTAACTCATTTCATTTGATTGGTAACAGTTTCTCCTTGTTCATGATTTTAATAATTCCTCTTTAGAACATTGAGGACAATGTTAGATTTAAGTTTTGGGGGTAAGGGAGAAACTTTTAGTCAAATATGAAACTCCAAAGTCTAGAAACTTGTGAACAATTCAGGATGACACTAACCATTATAGGTAGATGGAAACTTAGCTTTTTTTCTATAGGAATTGGTGTACCAGCTAAATGGTCTATTCATAAAAGGATACCTAGCTCAGGTGTTAGAAATAACATGATATTTGTCACCATATATCGGAGTCTATCCTGGCCATATAACCTTTTGTTTTTTTTTGCAAGTTTTTGTGTTTCTCTAAGTGATTTGGTGGGGCACCAATATTGAATTGTTATCTCGACCAGGATGAAGTAGAGTATTTAAGATCAATCCCCATTATTGTGTTTTACTTAGACCATTCTTCAAATATATTTTTTTAGAGTATTGACACTTTGATAGCAATAAGCAAGCGTGGAACGCAGGATCCATGAGAACTATCATGTAAGATGCTGATAAGGAGCATGCGCTTGGATTCAAATCCAATCATGTTGTCAGTATATTTAATAATATAAAAATAATTATTCTATTTTTAATAAATTGACCGTTGGGGTCCTTGTATATACCAACTGAGTCGATATTAATATAAGGATTAAGTGGGAGTGTATCTCAATCCATTAGGATTCATCCTGGCAGTGACCTTCAGATAGATATGGGAAACACCGTTTACCTTAGTCAACATGTGAAAACTTCATCATCTCCATATCCATCTTCTCAATCTTTTCATGTGATTGAACTTTGATAGATTCTGAGTATCGTGGTTGAGCGACTATCTATGTAGAGCTTTGTTTTCATATAGGGTAATGATTCCCATAGCCGAAGAATTTAGTATGCCAACTAAATAGCTTGTTTAGCATTTACCGTCAATCGTTAACAAGTAGCTAGAGTTTGGAGTAAAGGTTTTATGGGTATATCTCTTGTAAACCCTCACGAGAAAAACTCGTCCACTAGGCACACATAGGGGTTTAAAGGCTTGTTGCACACGCTAAGTGCAATCGCGATGCCTGCGACAGAGATACTCTTACCTAAATTGGAAACGTACATGAGAGTAAGTATCGAGAGTATTATAGACACAATTAGTTGTGGGAATGATATACTCGGTGGATCTGATTTTCTATAACAAGGGAGATTTTATTTCCTTAAATTGTAAACAACATGTTTATTCTCGTGTTTCAAACTGGAACAACAACACACAAAATCATCAACTTGAGAAAGAAAAATCAAGATCTTAATCCCGAGAATATCATCATTAAGGAAAGGATTTGATTCCAGAAGATTAAATGAGTTATTTCAAGAGATTTGGTTGATGTTATGCTGCATTATAAATATAGAATCGTGGAGAAGGATTAGGGGGGCTGGCAGAGGCCAGAGGGGAAGAAATCAAAAATAAGAAAAATCCGCTCGTGATGAAGAAGATGAAGAAATTGTTGCTAAAAGGTTGAAGCTTTTGTGGCCAAAAAGTTGAAGATTATGTTGCTAAAGCTTTTAAATTTGCAACGTTTATCTTCAGTGAAACACTTTTCCCTTTGTAACAGTGAGTTCGCAACGTCTAATAAAACGTTGCAAATTTCCTGTTTTTCATTATTTTCACTCTTTTTCATCATTTGTAAACACTTTGAGCCATGAATCATTATTTGAGCAAGTGATTAATATGAGGATCTAAACCCCTTTGCTGAGGCAATGGAGGAAGCCATTGTTCCAAGAAAAGTGGTATATTTCTATTTTAATTAATTTTCACAATTTCTTTTATGATTATTTGCTTTGATTAAAAAATTGATTTAAGGATTTTTATTAAGAAGTTGTGATTTCTTTTGATAGAGCATGCTTAGCCTAGGATTTTTGATGTTCTATACTTTTGATTTACAATTGTTAATTTGAAAATCTACTTTTGTAACATATTAGAATCACTTTAAACGTAAAAAATTGCATGAATATTGATTAGATTGAATCACTTTAATTGGTTAATGGTGAAATCCATAACCTCAGTATTTGTGAATATTACTTTTATCTTTTGTGTATATTTTCTAGTTTAAAATTAGTTTGTTAAATCTAAAATCAATCTTCACAAGTTCGAAAGTTTGAAACCCATTCTTACCACATCTACAATACACATCATTCATCTATTCGACACAAGAGAGAGAACAAAGATCTATCCCAGAGATAATCTATTCTTAAAACTATACACTACCATTTTCATCTCACAGTGATTTCTCAACCTTCTTTGATTCCCTTCCATAAGATCAACCCATTATCTCTACCTTTGTGACCGAAGCAGGACGTCTACGTCCATTTCTTGGTTTAGTCTCGTCCTGTTCGATTTTGATCTCTCTAACCTACTGAAAGTAATCCTTTGCAGTACATTTGTTTTCATCCTAAAACACTAGCAACTAAAATGGATTTGTCTATTTTCTTTCCAAATTTGAATGAAAAAATATTTATCCAAAAATCACAATAGTGGAAGAAGACATTCTTATTTAGGCATCAAAATTTCGAACTATAGTAACCTTTCAAACTATAGTAACCTGTGTTCTCGTTTTACTGTGCTTTCTCACTTTTTATATTGAGCATGAGGTGAGGGTGCACTTTCCAACACAACTAAGTTGGGTTAGTAAGAACTTTGCCATGCCGAAAAAGAGTACCAGAGTCAGTATCATTCATATTTTCCCTAAAGGATTTATGCATGATATGATTTTCTTTCCTCTTTCCATTGAGATAGACTAATACACGAGACATCAAGAATCTTGAGATCTTTTTTATTCTGTCTGTGAGATTTTCATAAGATTTTCACATTCAAAGGATTTTCTTATGATAGATCTTAGTTCTTTCATTAGAAAGCTTAACAGGATTTGTTTGAATCTATTTATGAGTGATTTTCTTAGTGACATAATCATTCCTTTTTTTTCTTCTGGATGTGTTTCGCATGATGTGAATCATGAAAATTCCGATATGTATGTGGAAAAGACTTTTTCTAGAAGACATTATCAACTATTTGCCATGTATTTTCGAGTTGATAGGTTTTGCATGGTCTTTGGATACTTTGGCTACTATAGGATAACTTTATAAGTCCTTATGATAAGATACTTCTTTTAACACTTTCACAACAATATTATGAGGTAGCATTAGTTTCTTGTCAATGGACTGTAAACTATATTCTTTCTGATCTTCCATATTAGCTCGATTCTGAGTTTCCTTGAAATTAGAAATACGATGATTAATAGGTGGAGAAATTTCAACATTTTCCTATGACTTAATAATTTCTATAGGTTATGAGTCTATGCAAGGAAATTCATGATCTATTTCAGATGTGACTAGGCTTCTTATCATATCCTGACAGTGTCATGATGGTATTTTTTAATTCTTCAACAGAAGAAATTATAACAATAATCAAAGTTTCATCTAGAAGTTTTTGTTTTTGAGTTAGAGCTTTATCAAGAAGCTCCATTTTAGCTGAGAAGGATTTGTTCTCTTCGGTTAAATCACTCAGTTGCAAGTCCTTTTCTCTGATCTCTTGTCGAAGAGCATTAGTTTCTGTTTTCGATCTCTGGACCTCAAAAGACAGAGGATTAATAGGCTTTAAGAGTTTTGCCAACTATTTTTTTGCTTTTCTTTCAACGTTTGGATCAGATTCATCATACATATAGTATGAGCTTTCAATCATATTATCTTGAGAGTCATTATGAGATTATAATACTATAACATATGAAACTTATGGAATTACAAACCCGTATGACACTTTAATTAAATTATTTATTGGTTCTTCCATAATCTTATCCTGATTCATGTCTTATAGGTTGGATTGCACCAAACACAGACTGCTAGGTCTTGTCGTGTTTGCCTTCTCTGATAACAATTGAAATTACAAAGGAACCATGTACACCATAGTCTTTTTGATATCAAACTATGCAAACTCACTTTGTATAATATTATCGAAATAATAACGACCAAAAGATTATTCAAATAAGTTGATTAGTTCTTAGAAAAAGTCAAGTGTGATTTGAACTAACTATGGGATCTTTACCAAGATATGATTAACTTACAAGTATGATTACTTAATTATAACTATAAAAAATCACACAACACATATGATTTTGTTGTCGAGGAAAACTACTTGGAAGAAAAATCATGGGACCTAGTCCAGTTTTGAATACTCTCAAAATTAAGCCGTTATAAAAATTGACTACCACAACTTCATATAGTTAATACCAAGTAAACTACTCTAAGTTACTCGTTTCCTTCAATATCTCTGCGCTTGCATCCAATTTGGACAATGCACTTGAATTCCAAGACAAAGTCCACTATCTGATTTGCTTTATCACTGAGAATACTTATGCACTCAACTCCTTTGGATTGTGACCCGATACAAAATATGACTAATTTGTTCTTGTAACCAACTAACTTATCCATTACGTGAATAAATCTTTAGACTAGTGATAAACTAGAGTAAAAGTATCTTCTGTTTATCGATAAAATTCTTTTGTCAAAAGATCAAATCAAGACAATGATTATTGAAATAATCAATCTTGATGAACAAGATCTATCCAAGCAACTAAATGCAATTAAAAAGTTTGTTCGGTCTTCTACAAGTATGATGTTTATAGGAATAAACTGCTTGTGTAATCCCAGAGAATTAAATTAGCATAAAGTCACACACAATGTCAGAACCAAAAAGAAAAGTCTTCAAGTCTTCAATATTCAATTTTAATCTTCAAAGTAATCCCTGCAGAAACCACTTGATTCCACTATTGATCAACCACACAAAACGGAGTCTATTAACAGTGATTGATCAACAAATCTATCTCACAGGTCAAAAACACTTAGATCTGTGATAGTCGAATCTTCAAACAAACTTGAGTGGCCTTTTATCAGAAGAGAAAAACCATAAAATAACCAAGTTTGATTTATTAAAAATAACCACATTGTTAGTTCATAACAAATAATCAACAAAAATTAAATAACAATCTATCCTTCCACCAACGGTAAAACTTGAGGCGTCTTGATCCCAAAGAAAACTTTAAACAAAAGGTAACACAAGATGTTTTACCTAATTAGATTACTCTTATCTCTTTACAAGTTGGCTTTTCCACACCACAAGAGGTATGTTCTGGGATAAGTTTGTAAGAATACAAGACTCCCTATTTGTACTGTATGACCAAAGCATTGTTTGGAAATTCCATTTACCAATTTCGAAAATTCTGAAGATATGCAATATAAATATATTTTCGATATTAGCAAATACCAAGTAATTTTTAATTCATAATCGTTTTATATCATAGTATGTAAACTAAGTTTCTCTAGCACACGACCATGTACTTTACTAATATAGCTACTAGAGATATGCAAACCTCTATTTATAATTTGATACTAAATATGATATAGAAAAATAGATATTTTAGGATCTTTCCTTGGGTATCAAAGGAGTATACTTGAACATTAAGAAATTAAAATTTAGCACATGTTCAAACATTGTATATATCGAAATTAATGAACATTTCTATCTAACTCATAAATCTCGATGTATGCAGAAACCCTTGAAGATAACAGACCAGTCGAAAATATAAAAAATCAAGTTAGATACAGTCAGGATCGGTCCTGGGATCGATCCTGGGATTGTTCTTGTTCCAAGGATCAGTCATGGGATCAGTCCTGCTTCATGGATCGGGATCGATCCTGAATCTCTTTTTAACTATGAAACAAGTTTTGTAAGTCTACTTCCTTAAACTGTGTTTCTGAAATTGCTTCAAAACATATTTATTAAGGTACTGGTTCACCTGGAAGTTCAACACACTAAATAATAACAAGTTACCAATTAGTGCAATGTTGTAAATACGAAGTTCATAGATAAACTATACTCCGTAACTCCATATACTTCAAGTTTTCAAAGAAACTAATGTATATATTTACTTTTGATACATTGATCATAGTATAATGGCCAAGTCATAAATATAAAAGTCATTTTAACAAACTTAACTTCGTATGTTATTTTTTTAATGAATAAAAGACTTAACAAGTCAGGTCTATGATTACTAACCTCAAACTGAAGGATGATGTATTTGTTTGTCTTCGATACGTCTTCATGTCTTCATGAGTAACTAGAGAAAGTATCAATATTTTTATGTTCCTAGTCCAACTTAACGAAGACTTTAGTAACCTATTCAAGCGACTCGAGTTTCATAACTGAACTTGACAACCAAACTTGACATACCAACGCTTGATGGGTTCAATAGATCAATTCTATAACATAGAGGTGGTTTATTTGGTCTCAACTATACGAAGTTGTGATAGTCAATTTGTGAAGCGGCTTAATTATGATATTATTAAAAAATGGATTAGGTCCCTGGGTTTTTCTTCCATGCAGTTTTCCTCGTTAACAAAATCTTGTGTATTTGTGTTTTATTACACTTGTATTTAACTAAATAATGGTGATCACCAAATCTACTCACATAAAGTCCCCCTACAATTGTCCACCTAAAAATTAAAGCCTTCCTAAGAACATAGGAGTTTTTGTTTAATTTAGTGAGAAAACCACCCACTAACTTACTATTCCATTGCCATACAGGGGAATTAAGACTGATTTGAAAACCGATTAAGAAACTAACATCAATAATCCAACGACTGGATATAATGAACAAGAAGAAGGCAACATAAACAAAAGAAAAAGGAGAGAAAGGGGAAAACAGAGAAGAAAACACAGGAGGAAACAAGGATGGTACAGGGGATAGTAAAATTCCAGGAAAAATAAAAGTATGGTTGAGAATCCTTTAATTCGAAGGGAAAATACATAAAAAAAAGGGAGAATACATTATGATTAGAGGTAATAAATGGGGATGGATTAAGCGATGTTACTCAACAGAAAACATGAGTTACAAATTAAAATTGTCAGGATTGATCGAATTAACAAAATAAATTAACCGAGAATCTGAAGTAGGTGTATAGTTGTAAGAAAATGGTTGTGCCACCTAGTATACTTAACTCCAAAGATTTATATAAAATTGGTGTTTCCGAAAAGTGATGAGATCATCAATAAAAGGAACAATGTTACCTAGAAAGCCGATTCGAAAACTCAGTTGTTGCAGAAAGGAACGTTGAAGAACAACATCACTGCATCAGAACCAAAGGAGGCGGAGAAGAAACCCATTAAATGTCTAGAACATATCTGAACTTGGTGAATAATTTGACGTCTTCGAGTAGCAACAACTTTGATTGATATGATTAACAATTAAAACCCATGAAAGAAATCACTTTCCCAATTGTTTATAGGATTGACACAATTGTTGACAATAAACACCGTGGTGAAAAGTTTGAAGATTCCGTTGCGAAAAGGTTGAAGATTCCGTGGTGAAAAGTTTGAAGATTTCGTTGCTAAAGCTTTTAACTTTGCAACGGATATCTTCATTTGCAACGTTTATCTTCAAAAAACAGTTTTCCCTCTGTAACAGTGAGTCTGTAACGTTTATAAACATTGCAAACTCACTGTTTTCATTATTTTCACTCTTTTTAACCATTTGAAACACCTTTTTGAGCAATGCATGAGTATTTTGAGAGTGTTTTCAACATGAGGAGCTAAAACCCCATCACTGGGCGACGGAGGAAGCTATTTTTTCCAAAAATTATGTGGTAATATTTATTTAATTAAGTTGTGCAATTCTTTTGTGATTATTTGCCTTGGTTAAAAATTGATTTAATGATTTTTGTTAAGCAATGATGATTTCGTTAGATGGTACATGCTTGACCTAGGTTTTAGATGTTCCATGCTTTTGTTATAAAATTGTTATTTTGAAAATCTACTTGCTGCTATATTTTAGAATCAAATTAAACGTAAGAATTGCATAATTATAATTATTGAATTAAATCACTTAAAATTTTGGAAAATAGTGGAATCTGAGTCCCAGTCCCTTGTAATCTTGTCAATATCTTTTATTTGCTATTTTTATTCATAGAAATTAGGTTTAAAAACAAACTTTCACAAGTCTTAAACGAACCTTTATTTACCACAACTATAAAACACATCAGTTTTTGGCGACGCCGACGCGGACTTGTTTTTAGAATTGTTTTTGGATTATAATTTTTTTAGGTTAGTTAGTTTAGTTAGATTTTTAATATTTTTTAATTTTTTTAATTTGTTTTATTTTACATTTTTGGGTATTTTTCTTTGTATCACAGGTTTTGGATCAAAAAGAAATTGGAGCCAAAGATTATATTGATTGATTAAAAGACTTGGAGTCAAATATAAATTGAAAAGAATGGAAAAAGAAGACAAGATTCTTTTTTTTTAGGTTTTTTTTTTAGAAAATTGTACTAGGAAATTCTTATTATTTTTGTAATTTTTTTAGGTATTTTTAGGTATTTTTATATTTTTTTCTTTCTTATTTTTGGACTTTGGACTTTGAACTTTTGAACTTTATTATTAATTTTTAAACCCTACGGAAGGGTATTTAAATATAAACTGCAACAGGGAAGGACGACAATTACGATATTGTCTCGGCCCCTCGGGTTCGTACACTGACACAAGAGTTGGTGGCCCGAGTCGACTTCAACGGTTCATCTCCCGTATGGTACGGGAGGTAAGACTCGATCAACCCACGAATCCCCTGTCAGTGGGTTTTCTGTATTCCTTCGTAATGCATCTATGTTGAGGACTTGAATACGGATTTACTTTTCTAGTAAAGGGCAGAAACTGGCCATATAAGATAAGGGTTCGGATTTCATCACCTTATCATTTCTTCCCGACTTAGGAACACATTACCTACGCGAACCTAAGCCTAAAATTTAACTAGAAAGAGACCTACAGGGTGTCGAGCTTATTGGAAAATCATTCAAAAGGACTGTATTGGTTACTTTGTTAACCTAAATTAAAGTTCAGGAAGATTATCTTAAGTTGATTAGAGCCGCCTTGTAACCCAAGGAAAAGTTTCCAAAGAGGCAGGGTTATCAAATCTCCTTAGAGATTATCCTGCTTCTATTTGACTTAATCTAATTCAGATCGTTCTAAGAGATTTGCTAAAACTATAACTAGTTGCCTTTTGGAAGAATAGAAGCTGGTCTAGAAACAATCTAAGTGGAGCCATCATGCTTTTTGTTTGCTAGATTTAGTAGGTTTTATTTGGTTGAGTCGGCCTTGTTTGTGTTTGTTTAGAACCCCTTCCGGTAGGATTTATTTTTAGAGTTTATTTTTGTAAATATATTAGGAAGTTTTTGTTAGAAAATGTCAAACTTGTATTATGAGGACCAATAAAATGAATATCCGACTGAATTTCAAAATATACAGTATCCGTACTATCAACATGGTGTGGATAGTAGTCGGGACCACCACCAACCTTTTGAAGGTTATTGCTCATACCAAGGTGATCCCATGTACTATTCATACATACACCCATCTTATGAACATAAAAATGAGCAAAATTCAAGCTCTTTGTCTTGGAGGGATGCCTTAAAGCAGTTGCAATCTAGTCCTCATCACGAACCTATTATGCCTTTAGAAGAATCACTCAAGAAGATATTTGAGATGACAAATAGGTTTGAATTAAGTGTGAGAGGAACAATTAGTAGTCCAACTCTTTCTCTAGAAGAATCCCTTAAGCAGTTGACTGATAATACAAATAGATTTGCATTAAGTGTGAATGAAAGTCTTGCAAAGAATGATATTGCTCAAAATTCCAATATAGTGATACCCTTGATAATTATTCACCTAGTCAACAGGGCGAGGATAGAATTGGTAACACTACTTATTTAGACTAGGTTCAAACATCTTCATATTATTATGATGACGAGGATAGTATTAGTGAAGAACTTGAAATATACAGGCAGAGTGATCAAGAAATTGTCACTCCAATTGTGCTTTATGATGATAGTGTTATTTCTGGTTCAAATTCAAATAATTTTAATGATTATTCACCTATTCAAAAGGAAGAGGATTTGACTAGAGATACCAACAATAATATTTTAGAGGAACGAGTTTGTCCTGAGACTAGTGATTTACAGTCTAACGATTCGAAGACAATAGTCTCTGACGAAGATGATAGACTCCTAGAGAATTTTAATTTGATAGAGGATGATTTGATTCAGGTTGATAGAATAGTTTCCACATTGGATTTTTTTGTCTTATACACCCAACCTTTTCAGTTCCCAGAGGCTCAATTACCATTGATCTTAGGTCGTCCCTTTTTACTACATATAATATCGTCATCAATTATGGAAATGGAACAATTAATTTTTCCTTTGGTAACTTGACTATTGAACTGAATCTATTTAGTATGAGTAGACAA
This sequence comes from Papaver californicum, assembly GCA_023531435.1. NCBI lineage: Eukaryota > Viridiplantae > Streptophyta > Magnoliopsida > Ranunculales > Papaveraceae > Papaver > Papaver californicum. Next base: position 9,365,858 of record JAJJMC010014301.1, on the reverse strand, counting down.
CCTTCTTATGAAATCTATGATTTAGAAGAAGTGAACATAACTAGTACTTCGTACAAGAGTCTTTACCAAACATCTTGTTAGAAGATCCATTATAGAAATGCCTAGCCCACTTTGGGTTTGATGTTGACGATGATAGTGTTATTCATAAGGTGAATAATTCGTTAGATTCTGCACATTTGATGGACACTTAGAATATATGGAAATCTGAGTTTGAACTTCTACCAATTTATAAGTCTACTTTATTTCCTTCTATAGAGGAAGCTGAGTGTAGTTCTGACCTTAAGGACCTTAGAATCCAACCAACAGTTTTTTGTCCATCTGAGAGTATTGTCCATCCTAAGGGGGGTACCGATGATTCTTGTGATTGTCAAGTATCCATGCTTAAAGTACCTCACTTTGGAATTGACATTTGTACCTCTACCATTTTTCAAGATCATCTTCAAACTAGATTTCCTAAGCCTGTTGATGTTCAAAAAAAGTTCAGTTGTTAGAGACCCATCCTATGGTCGATGTGGTTTACCTAGGAAATAATACCAAGATTGACTTTGTTTTCCCACCAAAATATTTTCTTCCGTATGTAGGAACGTTTGAATTTTGAATGTGTCAAGTATCAAGTTTTGAGACTAAGCCTAATTACTTTAGGAGATTAGAATCGACACATTTGCTTAAGAATGACCACCATTTTCATAGTAGTCAACTGTGTTGGTCAAATTTTATTTAAATTGAGGATCCTCTATTATTCAGGTTATTATTATGTGCCTTAAATTTATTATTTGAGTTTTTCCATACTCTACAACTTGATCCTCCGGATCCTGCCTATGAGGAAAGTCAGCCTAAAGAGATTTATCTAGACCCTTTCATAGAGCCTGAACCAAAACCACAACTGGATGTAGTTGTCTTAAACAGAAAACTAGATAAGGATGTGCTCGGTTTGTTCACTTTCTGGGCCTGCTACAATTTCCTTCTATTTTGGATAATACTATTTTATTCAGATGAGCCACAGTTGTTTCGACTATTGCTATATGATTTTATGAGGTGACTAATTCTTTCTTAGTCTGGCTGAAGACTTTAAACTTAGCACTTCTTGGGAGGTAACCCATGCTCATGCGACACGGTAATATCTTTCCTTAACTCCATTCTTTCGATTGGTAACAGTTTCTCCTTGTTTATTCTTCTAATAATTCATCTTTAGAACATTGAGGACAATGTTAGGTTTAAGTTTGGGGGTAAGTGAGAAACTTTTATTGAAATATGAAACTCCAAATCTAGAAACTTGTGAACAATTGAGGATGACACTAACCATTCTAGGTAAATGGAAACTTAGTTCTTTTTCTATAGGAATTGGTGTACCCATCTAAATGGTTTATTCATAAAAGGATGCGTAGCTCAGGTGTTAGAAATAACATGATAGTTGTCACCATATCTCGGAATCTATCTCAACCACATCACCTTTTGTTTTAATTTTTTGCAATTTTTGTGTTTCTCTAAGTGATTTGGTGGGCACCAATATCGAATTGTTATCGCTGTCAGGATGAAGTTGAGTGATTGAGATCAAGCCCCATTATTGTATTATTTAGACTATTATTTAAAAAAATAAATAAAAAAAAACCCGAATATTGACACTTTGATAGCAATATGTGTGTGTTCTCCCTGTCTCCGTCACCTAAGAAAGCGTGGAATACAAGATCCATGAGAACTATCATGTAAAATGCTGATAGGGAGCATACGCTTGGACTCATTTGATCCAATCATGTTGTCAGTACATTTAAAAATAATAAATAATTATTTTATTTTCAATAAATCGACCGCTGGGACCCTTGTATATACCCGCTGAGTCGATATTAGGAGTAAGACTAGTGGGAGCGTATCTCAATCCATTAGGATTCATCCTGGCGGCGACCTTCAGACAGATATGGGAAACACCGTTCACCTTATTCAACATGTGCAAACTTCATTTTGTCCACATCCATCTCCTACATGTTTTCATGTGATTGTACTTTGATATATTCTGAGTATCATGGTTGAACGACTATCTAAGTAGAGTTTTGAATCCTTGTATGAATTTTAGTATGCTGAGTGCAAACTCGTGTACAACAATTGGACTCATATAGGGTAATGATTCCCATAGTCGAAGAATTTAGTATGCCAACTAAATAGCTTGTTTAGTGTTTACCCTCAATCGTTCACAGGAAGCTAGGGTTTGGAGTAAAGGTTTTGTGGGTATATCTCTTGTAAACCCTCACGAGACAAAACTCGTCTGATAGGGACACCTATGGGTTTAAAGGCTTGTTGCACACGCTAAGTGCAATCGCGATGCCTGCGAAAGTAAGTTAGGATTTATTTTATAGATTAGATTTGCTCGAGGACTAGCAGATAATAAGTTTGGGGGTATTTGATAGACACATATTTGTGTCTAATTTGATCTCACTTCTCTATTCTTGTTAGTCCTTATTTTGTACTAATATTGTATTTTCATTGTGTTTGTAGGTATTTTTGAGAAATAAATAATCGTTAAAAATTGGCTCGAAAAAGTGTTAAAGGAACCCATGGGAATTACTAAAGGCACCCTCTAGGAACTGATAAAGGCACCCACTCAGCTGTTAAAGGCACCACTTGCTTCCGTTTGAAATAAAGTTTTGGCGGGAAAATTCAATACTTGATCTGTGAAGATTTTGGGATATGTTTCGAAGAGATTTTTAAGGATTAAGACACAAGATTCTCTTGCCTAAATTATAAGAGTTCTACACATGTGGGAAACTCGAAAAATCAATGAAATATACCCGGTTGAATGTTTTTCGTGAAAAAGTGGGAAGAAGAATATTTTCTCTCGGGTTTGATTATATGGGAGATATTATTGGAGATATTTGTCTGAGGTAGAAACAGCAGCAAGATATTTTTCAAAGCTCAGAAAATAATGCATAAAACAGAATCAAGAAGAAATGAGGAAAAAATAATTCCCGTGAATATATTTATTAAAGAGAAAGATTTGAAGAGTTATTGTTCGAAGATTTGAGAAGGGATTTGGGAAAGAGAAGGCTCTGGAATAAATAGAAGTCTCAAACGAGAGTGTTGGCGGGGTCTGGAGAGGCCAAGATCACCAAATCAAAAATCCAGAAATTTCTCATGATGAAGATCTGTTGCGAAAAGGTGTAAGATTCCATGGCGAAAAGTTTGAAGATTCCGTTGCTAAAGCTTTTAACTTTGCAACGGGTATCTTCATTTACAAAGTTTATCTTCAAGAAACAGTTATCCCTCTGTAACAGTGAGTCTGTAACGTTTATAAACGTTGCAAACTCACTGTTTTCATTATTTTCACTCTTTTTCACCACTTGTAAACACCTTTTTGAGCAATGCATGAGTATTTTGAGAGTGTTTTCAACATGAGGAACTAAACCCCATCACTGGGCGACAGAGGAAGCTATTTTTTCCAAAAATTATGTGGTAATATTTATTTAATTAATTTGTGCAATTCTTTTATGATTATTTGCCTTGGTTAAACATTGATTTAATGATTTTTGTTAAGCAATTGTGATTTCTTTAGATGGTACATGCTTGACCTAGGTTTTAGATGTTCCATGCTTTTGTTATACAATTGTTATTTTTAAAATCTACTTGTTGCTATATTTTAGAATCAAATTAAACGTAAGAATTGTATAATTATAATTATTGAATTAAATCACTTTAAAATTTGGAAAAATAGTGGAATCTGAGTCCCAGTCCCTTGTAATCTTTTCAATATCTTTTATTTGCTATTTTTAGTCATAGAAATTATGCTTAAAAACAAATCTTCACAAGTCTTGAACGAACCTTTATTTACCACAACTACAAAACACATCAAAGAGCTATTTCTGAATAATTTTATTTCTAAAGTATATAGTTAAATCTTAATTCAAGCTAATTTAAACTGAATCATTCATCCATGATACTAGCATTCTAACATCATTCTTTTGATTTTCTCATATCATCTTCATTTTCCAGCTTCAATGTCAAGAGAGGATATCATTGTTGATGGTGGATTTTTGAAAATGGAGAGAATTATAATATCGCTTTTGCATAGCTGAAAAAGCATGAAATAAATATGCATAAATTCCTGACACAATATCAGAATTATAATACTACACTTATCTGATATTTCGTAAAATAATTGAGAAAGGATATTCATCTCATATCTACAATAGCTATGTAGTTTTTTATATACTCATGCGCCTTAAAAATTTCAGGGATTTACCTAGCTAAACCCTCGTTATTTCATGTGCATCCATGTAATCTATTTGTATTAATCAGAATATGCTGATTATACAAAATTGTGAACGTTCAAAATAGAGGCTATGTCATATCTGAATAAAAACGCTAATTAGATGCATACAATCTAATTGCAGAGTCGCATCAAGCATTTTCTCAAGTTGCAAAATTCCACAGCTGAATCTCTTTGAAAATGTTCTGTATGCACTGCGTAAAGTTAAACATAAATGCTAACATTAAATCTCATACAATTGAGAAACCCTAAACAGGAAACAGATGCCAAAGCTAGTGGTGCACAAGCAATAACCATGGCACCAGCAAGTGCCATCCTTAGAAAACCCTAGCCACACTCCGAACACCAATGAGTAGCACACACACATGCCAAAAGGCTTGAAAAGCCAAAAAGACAAAAAGCCATTTTCCAACAAAGCAAACAAAGCAGGCGCCAAACAGGCCCTAGCAGTGCTAGAGCTAGCACTAGCGCCAAACTTGTCACTGCTAGCAACAACGCTAGCGCCAACACCAACGTCAACCTAAGCGCTAGTAAGCTACCACTAGTGCTAGCACAAGCGTCATCCTTGACACCTTGTTAAGCCTTCACCCCTTTTCCCTATTTTCTCTGTTTACTCCCACGCTTCATGCTTGCACCATCACCTAGGCTACAACTATACATCGGTAGGTACTAGCAACACCACGATCAAACTTGTAGCACTCATATACATCATTGTATCTAGCACAAATATTTTGTTACAACAAAACTCAGAGTCCATGACTCCACTAAATCTCACGAGATATCAAAGCAATTACGTGGGGTGATTCTTCATGGGGTTTTGGTCTGGTGGTTACAATAACATGCAGCGTGGCAACACCCCATGATAAGAAATTTACAAATTAGTGGTAAGGATGAAACAATTAATAAAGTAATGGAGTAATTGTTTCCCGAAGATTCCAAGGCGGTTATACCATTATCCCATGACTTCTACCTCTCCATCTCTTCACTACATCTACTATTTTACAAGGAAAATTTGTTCCCAAACTATTATAAATAGGCTACTTAACCCATTTCAGAAACAGAACAAGCTTACTATTCTCATAAGCTCTGTTATTCTCAATAGTTCTTCATCTCTACAAACAATTCAATACACATATTTCCTTCAACTTTCTTTTCTTCCATCCCCTAAGATCAACCTTTTTTCTCTCCTTGTGACGAAGTAGGGCGGAAAGGCTACTATCGTGGTTTAGGATTTCCCTGTATGATTTTGATTTCCGAATCTAAAGAAAGTACTTTTATAGTACATTATTTTGCCTAGAATTAATTTTTAGGTACTAGCAATTGGTGACCAGAGTGGGAGATCAATCTCTCGGTCACGAATCCAATTCTTCAACAATCTGAAAATTAATTCTTCAATCATCTAAGAAAATGTTGGAGCTTAGTTCGGGTTCAATAACTTATCCTAATTCAGATTCAACCAATAATACAAGTGCCGGAACTCCATGATCATTCCTCAAAACACCACTACTTAAATTACCAAGAATCTTCTTCGTACCACTGAAGGTGTCAAAAACAAGGAACGGGCTCCGCCAACCATAACTGATTTGATGAAGTGCCAAAAAACCTTGGATGAAACTCAAGTATCCATGGCTACCACCCAAAAGGAAGTTCTTACCTTTCTTAAAGAATCAATTATCATCGGAACTTCCATCATAGCAACGTTTTGTACAATAACACCACCCGGAATGACTTTTTCAGTAATCGCGTCAGGGGGAGATTAATAATGATTTTGAGTTGGAAAAGACACATCACTAGCATCATGGCTCATGGTAATCTCCAATCCTTTACCTGCAATTTCATCTCTCTGCTTTGGTTCATCCCTTCCTAAAAACAGAGATATTATAGAGTTTATGAGTTAAAATGTCTTAAGCACAAGGAATTGAAGCAAGAATCATGAAATTCATAAAATATGTCCATTATCAACCTAAAAATTCATTAAAAAGTGTTTTGGGTCATGACATATGGTTTAGAAGAGATATGAATCGTTTTGCAAAAAATCCGTCAAAAAAATGTTTTTACACTCCCTCCATAAGAACTGAAACTGGCGCAAATTGGTAAGAAATTTTGGGATGAATTATATACCAACTGATTTATACAGATGTATAATACAACATGCTAAAAGAGCACGCCAATCGGAGGAGCAAGCTAATAAGGGCAGACAAAACGGTCGACTGATAGCTGAAAACCTACAGAATTCTGCCTGGAAAAGTTCTAGACACTCGGTGTCATGTCTTTTTCACGTAGAAAACTAACTCCAAATTCATAAATTCATTCTGTAGAAGTTATCTCTTCCTCTTATCTAAATAATGATAGGTCAATCACCTCATTCCTACTTTAGACGAGGATTCTACGTCCATTACGGCAAGAAGACTTGAATCTGAATTTTTCTTACAGCGAAAATCTCTAAAATTCTTCATAAAAACATGTATAGTTCTACAAATTTGGTGGTCCAAGGATTATAATCATGTCATTATGGTTCTAAAACAATAGAGTAAACTTACGCGGAGTTGCAAAAAGTCATCGAAAGCAGAGACATCTCACAGTGTTATTCACCACCAAGTTCTTCGTTCTCAGCCTCGGATTCTTCAATTACTTCAGTATGGGATGTTTCTCAGGTTCCTGGCCATCTTTGTCTTCTTCCTCAGTGCCTCCAACAACATATGTGTTTTCTAATGCCAAATTTTTCATATTGATAGAATGATAACTATTCACAAGAATCAGAATTCATCAAGTTTAACAAGATGTAAAATTCTACAACTCGGAAATCTTCAAAAAGGTTATACTTACTACATAAGGCGCTGAAACGCCATGAACAGCCGGAACACCAAACTTAAAAGGTTGAATACCCAAGGTACCTTGATGATATATGCTCCCAGACTATGTAAAGGTGCTTTTCAGGATAATACTGAGGAACGGCGTTCGCCATAATACTGAACACAGGGCGTTCTGGGTGCCACGACTACAAGAAACAAATTAAGCGTTTAATTACTAAATAAAAGATGGTGATTAAGCTAAATATAATTTGAGATACATGTGTCAAGTTGATAATCGAGTCACGCCTCGCTCCAGAAGTAATTTTAAAATTCGTCCGAGCTGCTAATTCCTTCTCAGAAAGCTCACCGCGTACATCAAAAGGCGCACTAGACATGAAGTCCTTAAGTAGAGTAAGCTACGTGTTCTAGAATCAACATTTGACACGGTGACGAGATCCCTATTCAAAGAAAGCAACCAGGGATACAACGATCAAACTTCGTCATTCATAAAGGTCTAAAGAGACCACTTCCAATAATATTTTATGGCCAAGAGTGTCTGCTACTATTTCATAAGAAACAACCATGTAGATCCAGATTACGACATTGTTCTGTGAATCCACAGAAACAAGGCAGGCTCGACGCATCTCTGGAGAAATCATCACCAAGGGACCCTTCTGTAGGTATCAACAAGCCAACAGACCCTAAATATTGTTCACCTCCATAACATCACCAAACAAGGGATCTGGATGCTAGACAACTGCATATAGAAGAGGTGATGCCGTACGCCTATGGATTTCACCTACAAGTAAGTCTTATTCAACAACTCTCTTTACAACCAGTTTTCCCACATATCATCAAGGCTTGTGGACTTGACCTGAGTATCAAACCTCAACGTGCCTTGACGATGTGGATGGGAAGTTGATCCTTTTCAAAAAGTTTATCGAATCGACAGGGGTTGTCTCTACTAAGAAAAAAAAATAATATTAGAACCAATAAACTAATTATCCTTAAAATGTGTTATCAACCTGAGATACCGAAACCCAACCGTTTCCAGATCGGAGACACCACTGTCTCTCCCGGAGAAAAACCATATCTGATCATTAAAGTTATGTTAGGTGGACACTACAAAATCGTCAATACTGATAAGTCAATAGGGGTAGTCGTACATGGCAAGTGGCTTAAAGCTATCAAGACTTAAACACTCCACCACCCCTGGCAAGGCTATCAAGTATTAAGCACCTCGCCACCTCTAGTTATATTTTTCCGTTGTTACACAAAATTTGTAATTCCTCCAAAATGTTTGCAATATCTTGCATTCATACTTAATATTTCAATTCATTACACAATTATTATTTCTCTTTAGAAAGGATCTTTGAAGATTGATTCAACACTATCAGCATATTTCCTCTCCACCTGAGAAAGGGCTTCAGTGGCAAGCCTCAACTCCTGGGCTTCAGTTGCAAACTTCCAAAGTTAAATCTCTTGAATATGTTCTGTATGCACTACATAAAAGTTAAGAACTTTATGTCACGAATGAAATTGTTTCAAGTCGCCAAACCTCCATGGTTGAATTCCTTGAATATCAATGCACAAGTTCACAATCATCTTAGTGTTCACGGATAACACTCATCTTCATGTATGATGGCAGAATCACTGCCTCCATAATCATCTTAGTATTCACGTCTAATATTCATCTTTGTGTATGATGGAAGAATCACTTCCTCCACAAGCATGTTAGTGTTCACGGCTAACACTCATCTTTATGTCTGATGGCAGAATCACTGCCTCCATAATCATCTTAGTGCTCGCGGCCAACACTCATCTTCGTGGACGATGGCAGACGAATCACTGCCTAAACACATCATCTTAATGTTCATGGCATCATTACCTCAACACTCTCTACAACCCACTAATGTTCCAAATACCTTCCCGTTGTTGTTACGGTGGAAGAAAAATACTCTAAGTACCTGAAAGTACATTCGCAGAAAAAACAAAATTTCCTCAGCCAACTGCTGCTCTTCTAGTAATATATAACCATTGAACAATAAAAAGCCATATTTTACTTCGTCTGCCAGACCACCATCTAGTGCTTACCACGCAATATTGCTCGTTCCATGCTAAGCTGGGGACTTAATGTTTGATGGTGGATTTTTGACAAGGGAGAAAATTATAATATCATTTTATCCTAGATGCAGAAGCATGAAATAAATATGCATAAATTCCTGACACAACATAAGAATTATGAATACTACTCCTATATGAAATTCCACAAGAGAATTGAGAAATGATATTCAGCTCATAGCTACAGTATCTCTGTAGCTCTTTATATACTCACGCGCCTTCAAAATTTCAGGGATTTACCTAGCTAAACCCTCGTTATTTCATGTGCATCCATATAAACTATTTGTATTAATAAGAATATGTTGATTATATAAAATTGTGAACGTTCAGAACAGAGGCAATGCCATTACTAAGTAAAAACACTAATTAGATGCATACTATCTAAGAGTCGCATCAAGCATGATCTCAAGTTGCAAACTTCCACAGCTGAATCTATTGAAAATATTATGTATGGACTGCATAAAAGTTAAGCATAAATGCTAACATTAAATCTCATACAATTAAGAAACCCTAAACAAGCCAAAATATGGTCACGACATTAAAACGGATGCCAAATCTAGTGGTGCACAAGAATTAACCATGGCACTAGAAAGTGCCAGCCTTAGCGAATACTATCCACACTCCCAACACCAATGAGTAGCACACACATGTGCCAAAAGGCTAGAAAATCCAAAAATCCAAAAATCCAAAAATCCAAAAAGCGAACAAAACTAACAAAGCACGCGCCAAACAGGCCCTAGCAAAGCTAGCTCTAGCGCTAACACCCGTGTCAACCTAAGCGCTAGTAAGCTAGAGATAGTGCTATAAAAACTGTCAGCCTTGACACCTTGTTAAGCCTTCACCCTTTTTCCTTATTTTCTCTCTTTCCTATCACGCTTCATGTTTGCATCATCACCTAGACTACAACCATGATATCGGTAGGTACTAACAACACCACGGTCAAGCTTGTAGCACTCATATACATCATTGTATCTAGCATAAACATTCTGTTTACAACAATACTCAGAGTCCATGACTCCACTAACTCTCACGAGAAATCAAAACAATTATATGGGGGGATTCTTCATGGGGTTTTGGTCTGGTGGTTACAACAACATGCGGTATGGCAACACCCCATGATAAGAAATTTAAAAAGTAGTGGTAAGGCTGAAGCAGTTAATGGAGTAATTGTTTCCCGAAGATTCCAAGGAGGTTATACCATTATCCCACAACTTCCACCTCTCCATCTCTTCATTATTTCCACTACTTTACAAGGAAAATGTGTGTTCGCAAACTATTATAAATAGGCTACTTAGCTCATTTCAGAAACATAACAAGCTTACCATTCTCATAAGATATGTTATTCTTAATAGTTCATCACCTCTACACACAACTCAATACACATATTTCCTTCAACTTTCTTTGCTTCCCTCCCCTAAGATCAACCCATTTTCTCTACTTGTGACCGAAGCAGGACGGAATGGATACTATCGTGGTTTAGGCTTGCCTTGTAATATTTTGATTTCTGAATCTAAAGAAAGTACTTCTACAGTACATTGTTTTGCCTAGAAATTTTTAGGTACTAAGAATCATCTATAAGCACCTTAGTTGTTTGTCTTTGGCTCAATGTTTTGCACATCATATGAATGTAGGCATTCTACCAACTCCATTAGAATTTGTTAGAGATTTCAGAATAAAATATTATAGTATCCTATCTAGGATTTTCTCAATTATTGTTTTTAAGCCCTGGGAGATCAGATGAGCTCTTTCTTACTTTTGGGGTCCTAGTATCTCTTTTCAGATCAGAGAAGTTGATCCAAATCTTTTTATTATTTCTTTCCCGTCATTTGATGAGTTTTTTTGGTTAACTAATAATAGACCCTGGTATCCTTTTGGGAACATAATGGGTGCACTAAAGCATATCCTGAAATGCAAATGTCCACTGACTTGGTTAAGGAGTTTCCTTTCTGGGCGAATATTCTAAATGCTAAGCATGAACATAAAAGATAGGAAATGCTTCGTTTAATAGCAAGTAAGCTAGGAAGGGTTAGTATATTTTGTCCTAGTTCAGCTGCATCCAACTCAAGCTTTATTCCAAGGGTATTGGTGTGGGTAAATATATAAAAACCCCATATAGACAAGTTGTTAGTGAAATTGGGTAATTACCCTGTAACTGATTTTTTTATCAATTATCTAAATATACATTCGCAATATTGTTCTCATTGTCTAAGGATTGGTCATAAAGAGGATAATTGTGCATTAAGACAAAGAAGAGTACTGGAGGACATATATGATATCTATGTAGATTCTCCATTTCCAGGCAATGATTTACACTTTATTAATAATATTTAAGTGTAAATCTGGGACCCAAAGGATATTTTCGACTACAAAGGAAACCAAAACTCTATTGATTCATATATGGAAATTCCAGGGGTCCAAGAAAATTTTGATCATTATTTTGGAGCAAACTCCTCTATTGATGAATCTGACATGGTAGTTAATGTAGATATTAACTCGGAGATTCCTTTATCTCATGTTTCTGAGTCTGAAATGCCTTTAGCTAGTGATTTTGTGCTAGGGAAAATAACTTTTCCATTTTACCCAAAATCTTCTCTTTTGTTCCAAGTCAGTTTATCGAACCGATTCATTATATCAACTCAGTCCCTAACCAAGTCAGTGATTCATTCATATCTCCTGATTCAGGTTCCTTTCCGGTAACGAGTCTTCTTCAGGATATATAAATCCAGTTCTAAAATGATCCAGTTCATCACCCATTCTAGGAAGAAAGATTTCATTTTCATCTTACGAAAATGCTAGGGATTCATTTGAATCCCCAATTTCATCATCCCCTATTTTTTCTCGGAGCTATCTCACTCCTGCATGTATCCCATCTACCTATCATGGTTTCAAGTTATCTCTCTATGATTCTCCGCCCATAGGCCCTGAACATGCATTTAGAATCTCAATACCTGCATTTTCAAATTTATCTCATTTTGGAAATATTAACTCCTCTACATCTCTTCTTGATGAAACTCTCTGAATATACCAATATGGATCAACCTTTAAAGAACAACAATCGAAAGCAAAATTACACCTCCTTCTATCATTCTCCTTATCTCCATCCCCTAAGCGACAGGAAGAGACACAGGTTTCCTCTCTTTCTTTTTAAACTTTCTCAATTTATTCGATTAAATTATAATTCTTTTCCTGACTTATGCAATTATGAGTTATTTTCCTTAGATAATTAGTTTAAGGGGTCTAATTTCATTTAAAAAAATTCACTTATTTTTCCTTGATAATAGATTATTGACCCAGTGTTTTAATTTAAACTAGCTCCATTTTCTTTTCTTCCTTTAGTTTTAGTCAATTGGTTTCTGCTTTCTTTGGATCTTAATTCTCTGGTAAGATGAAACTAATTTCATGGAATGTTCAAGGATGTGGAAATTGTTTTACCCAAAACCATTTATCTCATATAATAAACCAGGAACGTCATGAAATCCTATTCCTCTATGAAACTAAGTCTCAAAGGAATCTAGTGATTCTCTGTTATCCTTTTACCTTAATACACATATAGTGGACCAATAGGTCTAACAGGAGGTTTAGCGCGTATAGGTTGGTTAGATGGTTTTCACGTTCATATTGTGCAACGGAATATCAATATATATTATAGTTCAAACAAAATTTGAGTCTAAGCAATGGGTTTTGACTTGCTTTTATGGTAGTCCATATCCTCATAACAAGAATATAGCCTGAGATTTCATTGATAAGATAACTGAGGAAGTCAACCAGAACAAGAATTCCTTGGGTCCTAATATGAGACATGAATATGATTTTTGACCAATCTGAAAAGGAGGGGGGTTTACCTTTTAAGTTCAAGGATTGCGAATACTATCACAATATCTTACAAAGAGTAGCCCTCTTTGACTTAGGTTTTTCTGGTTATGACTTTACTTGGAATAATCATAGGAAAGGACCAACTAATATTCAGGAAAGATTGGATAGAGCAGTCTGGAATCTACAATTTCCTAAAGCTAAGCTTAAAAAGTTAGTTGCAGTGGGTTCTGGTCATTGCCCGATTTTATTATATTTAGATAATGAATATGAAAAAATAGAAGGGACCTTTAAATATTATGATATCTGGCCTAAAGAATCCTCTTGTGTCCAAAATATCAAGGAGTCTTGGAGTCAATAATTGTAGATAACCCTGTTGATTCATTAATAACTAATCATAAGGCTCTAGGGACCCAACTTCTTGATTGGAAAAAAAATATTTTTGGTTTTCACTTCAAACAAATCAAATGCTTACTAAGACAGATTGATAATTTAAATGCATCCCAAAACATTTATAGGAAAGAGAAGAAAAAATTCAGAAAAAGTTGTTTTCTTTAAATAAACTTTATGGAACCCAAGAAGTTATAGCTAAACAACAATCCAGGGATAACATAATTAATCTAGGGGAGAAAAACACTAAATATTTTCATATTGTTACTCTTAGAATAAGAAATTGGAAAAATATTGAATGCTTGAAGAATAGTAAAGATGAAGTCACTTTTGACAAGAAAGAAATCCACATAACCTTAACGGATTATTATCAGAACTTATTTTATATTGATCCGGTGGATAAATCCCATCAAGGTTTCATCTTCAATAATATTGAACCTGTTGTTTCTCAAGAAGAAATGAGAACTTAATGATCATTCCCTCTAAAGAGGAAATTCTTAGAGGGTTAAAATATATGAAACCCAATAAATCTCCAGGGCCAGATGGTTTCCTTGCAAGTTTTTTTAAACAGAATTGGGATACTGTAGGAGACCAGATCACTCTGACTATTCAACATTTCTTTCAAACTGGGATTCTCCACTTAGATCTTAACAAAACCTTTCTGTTCTTCATTCCTAAGATTGGACATCCAAAAAACCCAAGTCAATTCAGACCTATAAGGATTTGTAATACTACTTACAAAATAATAGCAAAAATCCTAGAAAATAAATTCAAACCACATCTAGATAATATAATCTCCTCATTCCAAGCAACCTTTCTTTCTCAAAAGAAAAATCTCAGATAATATAATTATATAAATCATTCATTCTTTTAAAAAGAAAAAAAAAACAAGAACTGGGGGGCTTGGAATAAAAAGAGATATGTCTAAGTATTTTGACAGAGTCAATTGGGACTTTCTTCTCTTCATGCTTTTTGGTTCAGTGCTATGTTTTGTAACCTTATAAAGCAATGCATCTCGACCTCTTTTATAACAGTTCTGCTAAATGGTTCTCCTGGTGACACTTTTAAACCTTAAAGAGGTTTGGGACAGGGAGACCCACTATCTCCTTATCTTTTTTTAATTTGTATGGAGATATTTTCTATATTACTTCTTAATCAAGAAAATAATAACCATATACGAGGTGTCAAATTATCTCCTAGAAATAATCCTTTTTCTCATCTGTTCTTTGTGGATGATTGTCTTTCTTTGCCAAAGATGATCTAAATGAATGTAAAAATCTTCTAAACACTATTGAAATCGTTAGTAAATCTTCAGGCCAACTTATTAATTTTGACAAATCAGGTATATTCTTCAGTAAGAAAGTTCATCCAAAACACCAAAGAATGATGTCAAAACTTTTAAAAATAAAAAAGATAGATGTAAAAAATTCTTACTTATGAGCCCCACTCTTCATAGATAGATCCAAGATCAAAACCTTTGAAATGTAGAAAAAAATGGAGCAGAAGACACAAGGCTGGAAAAGTAAAGTTCTACCTCAATCCAGTAAAATCGTCCTCAATAAGTATGTCTTATCTAGTATGCCAACTTTCCAAATGGGGTGTTTTTTAAGAAGAAAAATAATAACTAATAAAATTAATGCAATTCAGAGAGACTTCTGATGTGGGTAAAGAACCAAACTCTAAAGGATACTACCCCAAATCGTGGACCTGTCTTTGTAAACCAATTCAAAAATGGGAATTAGGTCTTAGAAATGTACATAAAACCAATCTAGCTATGATATATAAAAAGGATTGGAGACTTCTTATGAAACCCAACTCTTTATGGGCTTCACAATTTAAACAGAAGTACTTCAAGAGGAAATTAAACTTAAAAGTGAAAACTTCTTCCTCTATCTCATGGCTATAGAAATATATCAATAAAGGAATTAGACTAATAGAACAACATAATATTTGGTAAGTAGGAGATGGCAAAGATATTCATATCTGGGAAGACAAATGGGTACCAGGTCTACATAATAACCTTCTTCAATTTCGTAATAGCAATAATAACTTTTTAACACTTGTGGAAGATATCATTGATCCTACTACTAAAAAGTGGAATGTTTCACCGATCTTCTCTCTTTTTCCAACCCTTATTGCAAAAAGAATCTACAAGATCAGGGTTTTCCCATCTGATCTTGACAAACCTAAATCTGATAGACTAAGATGGCTTCTGACTGTATATGGATAATTTACGATCAAATCTGTCTATGTTAAACTTAATGACAGTGGAACTAGTTCCAATAATATTAACATTGTGTTTATGGGGAAAAACAAATTGAAGGATATTTTGGGAAAAATGGGGTGAGAAGGTGACAATTCTCTAATCCTTAAAACATTATGTTGTTGAAGCAATTTGTTTAGATTCGAAAGATCAATCTATATAATCCTGGCCTAAACCAAGCAATGGCCGTTCCAGTCTTGTTTCAGTCACAAAATGATAAGAAGAAGGGTTGGTCTTATGGAGGGAAGCGAGAGAAGAATGAGGTCAGAGTATCAAACTCTGTAAGATGTAATTGGTGTGGATAGCTATGAACAAGTCTTCTGAGAAGAAAATTGAATGATCTAGGTTAATTAACTTGAATTGCTTTGTTTTAGAGTAAACTTTTTGTCGTGTTTCAGTCTTGGAACTTGTTTTATTGTCGTGTGTTAAGAACTTGTCTCCCTTTGTTCAACAGATTGAACATCTATTGATATCATAGCTATTGTAACCACTCGACCACTTTTCTAGAAGAAATTGTCGACGGTTGAGTAATAGTGACATGGTGAAAGTGGATAAGGTGTTCACAACTGCTCTCCACTTCAATTGCGGTTGAATAGTTGGTTACGCAACTCATCACTCCTCTACTCAACTGCTATCGATCTTTCCAAAACTTCTTTTTAGTGGGTGCGAACTGCTGCACCACATGCCGTAGACCGCCATACCAAAACCCTAATTAGTATCCCCCCATTTGTGACATTTGTCTTGTGTATTATTGTAGTATTAAGTACTACTGAAGTTAATTCGATTGAGACCTACTCAATGGGTCTCTTGACTGAAGACTTGTCCTGTTTGACTAGCTAATGAGTCTAGCAGACTAAAAGAAATATGTCTTGCTTGACTAGCTGATACGTCTAGGAGAATAAAATAAATGTGATATGTCTTGCTTGAGTAGCTTATGAGTCTAGCAGACTAAAATAAAATAAATGTGTCCTGCTTTATTAACTGACGAGTCTAGCAGGATAGAATATATTTGTGTATTAGGAGTAGTGTGTCCATCTTAGTCAATTATGCATTGACGTGTTTATTTTGTAAGAATAGGTATATGCTGCTGAGCATGAAAAATTGTATACGAATCCTCATACAAAAGATATATGTGAGAGAGGTTTAGTATGGCATAGGATTTATCAAACCCTAATTTATTTACGTGAACAAGAAGAGGAGGATTTTTTAAAACCTAATTTATTCACATGAAAAAGAGAGAGGAGCACATTGTAGGTGTTCACGTGAAAAAGAGGGAGAGTACCCAACTTTAGTCTCTACATGACATGGAGAAGAGGAACGTAGGCTCTAGTCTTCTAGCAGGACTCTCACACTTCGTTCTTTGTACTCATCCTCACATGTTGAGGGTAAAATAATAAACTTGTAAAATTTTGACAAAAAATACAAGTCGTGTGAGCTTGGCGCTATTTTGAAGTCTTTTCTTGAAAATAGTTGTGTAGGCTTAGTTGCTTGACTAACATACATATTGGAAGCAAGAGAGGTAAAGGTGTCTGCCTCTCTTTAAAAATTAGGGTTTTGAAAGAGTCTTGCCAGAAGGCTAGAAGTTCATGTTTTACTCTTGTGCTCAGCCTCACATGTTGAGGGCAAAAGAGTAAATTTCAGATTTTTATCGAGGAGCATGGTGTCTATGCTTAGTTTTAGTAGGCGTGCAAGCTGGATTCTGGGAAGCAAAACGCGTGAGCAAGAGAGCTAGACGAGCTAGAAAGCTAGACGCCCGAGAAAATTAGGGTTTGATATTTTTGACACACTAATTAAATTTAAAAGAACTTTACATCACACTTTTTGCAATGTTACAAGTGTTACTAATTCTTCTTTAAACCCTAATTAGGGTTTGGAATACTTTCGGTCACGTTTATAAATGTTGCGATTTTTTACTTTCAAACCTCAATTAGGGTTTAGGAATTTTGGAACGCTTTTGACACGTTTAAGAGTGTTGCGAAGCGTTTTATAATCCTTTTTTGAATTATTTTTATTCGTGTAGCTTTGGTTGTCTCTTTAAGCAAAGGATCAATGCAACTGGGTATGATTTTTAGCTTGTAGAATCCATAAAGTCATATTTTATTTAATTTAAGCACAACTGTGGTGCTTTTAATTAACTATATAAATATATCTTATTTTAATAAGTTAATATTGTTTAATTTGAACATAAATATTAACGTAAGTAATTTTGGGGATTCAACCGCGGAATATAACACCCGAAAACAATACTCAAGTTTCTATATACTAGTGTGCAATACATCTAGGAGCCTAAAAGATTTTATGTAAAAATCATAGAACATCTGGGAGACTTGTCGTGTGCGCCAGTGTTGTTCTAATGATTTTGTGTAATAACGAATATTGATTAAATTCATCAATTTAATCATATTTGTTGGACTCAGATTGCTCTATAGTAGTGTGCAATATATTTAAGAGTTTAAAAGATTTTATATAAAAATCATAGAACGTATGGGAAACTTATCGTGTGCGCCAGTGTTGTTCTGATTTTTTTTGTGTAGTGATGAATATTGATTAAATTCATCAATTTGATCGTATATATTGACCAGACATATAGAGAGAGGACAGGGATATGCACCTGAGAGCGAGTAGGGATAAGCTTTTTTTTATGGAATTTTAAAAGTCTGGTATTTCTCAGACCAGAGTATTGAGAGGTGATTTTTACTATTTTATCCTTGTTAAAAACCCACCATCTACACCTTCCTGAAAAATTCTGGAAAGACCTCTGGGATTTAGATATTTCTCAAAGAATAATAATTTTTGGCTGGAAATGCTTGCAGAATGCTCTTTCAGCGAATCATACACTTTTTAAAATAATTAAAGATATTTCCCCAAGATGTTCTTTTGGTTGTGAGTCTGAATAAACTTTAGAACACTTTTTTTTCCATTGTAATTTTGCTAAATCAATATGGGCTTTAGATCCTAATCCTGTTCAATTACATTTGACAATTTTGTTTCCTTCTTAGACATATGTAGCTCATGGATAGAAAAAAAAAAGTTCATTAATTTCTATAGAACTAGTTCTGACAAAAATATGATTTATATGGAAAAAGAGGTGCAATAAGGCTTTTCAAGGAAAATAGAATACACCAGCCCAAACATCTTTAAGAATTCAGAGACACATTAACTTTTAGAATAAGAAAGACTCAATCCAGAGAAAGTAAGGCATCCCAAAAAAAAATATTCTAGACAACAGGAGGATTGGAAATTACCAGAGAAAAATTAATTTAAAATTAATGTTGATGCAGCATGGATATCTAAAGATAGCCCATCTGGCTTTGCCATAATCCTTAGAAATGATGCAGGTGATTTCGAACAAGGAAGAGCAGGACCTTCCTCAACAATTGATCCAGAAGAAGCAGAGTCAATAGGAGTTCTTCAAGCAGTTCATTGGGCAAAAGAAAAAAATATCAACAACTTCAGCATAAAAGGAGACTGCAAAAAGATTTTTGATTATCTAAATGGGATCCAATCTATGATTTCTTGGTAGAGTCAGGCAATTTCAAAAAAAACAAGACGAATCATTAAATCTTATAAAAAAATTGGTTTTAATTTTGTTCCAAGATCGGCAAATAGTTCCGCAAATATTCTTGCTAAAGAAGCAAAATCTTTTATTTGTAATTTTGATTATGAATTTATCCCTCCTTCTTGTATTGCACTATTGTTGAAGTAGATAAATTTAATGCTAGGAATAGCCTTCATACTTCCATATTGGATGGCTCTATTTCAATTGTAAGACAAGTTCTTAACTCCCGAAGTTAGTTTTTAATGAATTTCAAGTTTGCAAAAAAAAATAAAAAAAATAGTTATAGGACCACATCTTGAAAGGTCTGGTGAAAAGGATTTAGATGGTATTAGTGATTTCATGATTGAATTGGAATTTTTTTTTAGTTATATTTTCTTGTGATAGGGGTGAATGACTCGGTAGGACATGATTGACTAAGTAATCGTCCGGTTTGCAGAGTATTATGTAGTTGGTTTAAGTAAGTTGGATTTTTTGAACTTCCACTATGAAGACTTTTTAAAATAAATGAACTTATTTTTAATGGGATAAAAAGAAATATATAAATAACAGTACATACGATTGTGACAAGTGTTTTTTTTTCCTAGCTAAATTGGGGTCTACATGAATTATTTTGGCCCTACCACTAAAAGATAAAATAGGATCATTATAAACTAAATGCCAAAACCCCTTATCCAAATATTTATGTCAATGCTTAATTTAACCCATGGTTAATTAGTGTTCAATTAGTAGTTGTTTAATCATGTTAGTTGTGAAATCAACTAGTGTTAAGTAATCATCAAAACTTGCAAAAATCTCAGAAATTTTGTTTTTTTTTTAATTAATCAACCCAGAATCAGTGGATACGATGGATAATGTATGCCGATTTTGGGTTGATTAACTTAATCACGAAGAACACCAGAATCGGTGGATGTTTCCTTTAATAAGAACGATTCTGATAATCGTTGGATGTGAGTTTTAATTTGAAACAATTCTGCTACACTTTCATAAAAAACAAATTTCGTTCATAGTTTAGGAACTTAGCAAATTGCATTTCATAGTTTAGGATATTAGTGCATTGTGTTACATGATCTAGTACGCGTATTCTTGAAGCTCGCACATTAATACATCGTTAAAGAACCTCCGAGCACGTTGGTTCAACACAGCGTATTCCCTCGCGTGCATGAACATTCTTTCCCGGTTTCGAATTCACCATAGGCTATGGAATCATATGGCATGAAATGAAATTGATTACATTTTAGTATGCCGATATCAAACGATGAGAGAGGGATAAACATGCCGAACTATTCACTTTCTCGATATTATAAGCTTGAGGATGATGCTTGTGAACCATTCTTCTAATTTTACGAAACTCTCGCATTTCGCTTTTGATGATGTAGAATCTAGACTCTAGGTCTCTCCATTTACGATGGTTAGGGTTCTCGGTGTGGTCATAGAAGAATTTTTTGATTCTCTTCCAAAATATCGAATAAATTTTGAACGGGCGTTCGCGGTAGACCAGAATGAACGAATTGACGAGCTCCAAATCTTCATCCGGTTCTCGATCCATTTCCCCAGATCTATTTGAGTAGTGGATGAAGTGGGAGTGAGTAAAAGGCGTGGCAAGTTGGGTCAGGGATAGAGGTCCTTCTTATATAGAGGCAGACCCAACGACTATTTTTTCGAAAAACTCAAAATTTAGGTGAAATATACTGTATGAATCGTTCGATATGTAATATATTATCGAATAATTCTTGGGTTATCGAAAATGTAAAAGACTAGGCTTGATATAATCGTTCTATACATAGGTCCACATCGAACGATTCTAGGCTAAAAACAACATGAAAAATTGGCATTTTCTCTTCCTCGAATCGTTCGATATGTTGTCCACATCGAACGATTCTTGTCTAAAAAAGCAACACAAATGTTAGTTTTTTCTCCGCCTAGAATCCTTCGTTATGGTTGTCCACATCGAACGTTTCTAGTCTAAAAAAGAAACATAATTGTTAGTTTTTTCTCCGTCTAGAATCGTTCGTTATGGTTTTCCACATATAACGATTCTAGGCTAAAAAACCAACAGAAATTTTGGTTTTTTCTTCACTTAGAATCGTTATATGTGGATGCCCATATCGAACGATTTTAGGCTAAAAAACCAACAAATATTTTGGGTTTTTCTCTGCCTATAATCGTTCGATATGAACGTTTACATCAACCGATTCTGATTACTTGGAAAAAGTTCTGGTTTTCTTGTTCAGAATCGTTGGATAGGTTTATCCACGTCGAACGATTCTGGCAGAAAAAACATTCAGAGTTATATTGATAAATTGGCACGAATCGTAGTTCTTTTGTCGCGTCTTAGCATAGACAACAATTTTAAAACCAACTAAACTTGTTCCTTCATAAACTAATAAACCTAATTATCCATATGTTTAAATCCGAACCACAAACATAAATTAAAGACATAATCATCCAAAGTGAAAGACATAATTTTTAAAAACAAGAAAGCATTCATTCAACCACATCACCGCCTTCCCCACGACCACGACCACCTCGACCTCGTTTGGCAGGTCCTTGTCTACTGCTTGATTCGCCCCGATAAAACTTTTTCACTATTTGTTTCTATGTTGGCACCGGCTCCGCCACCTCCCGAAAGATAATAATAGCTTGTTCATCCTCCAGAGCATGGTATTATTCAATCTTTGCTTGGTTCTCCGCAACATGTTCTCCTCTACCGATACACATTTTTGCTTTGTTGATCGGGTACTTGATTCTTCTTCTCTGTTTTTATTTCAAACAACAAACAAGTTACAGTTCATGTTAAACCCTAGTAATATACCATAACAGACCACAACACATACCTGAATATCGAGAGCTCTATCCCGGTCCTTGATCAAGGGCCTCTCGTCTATTCGTATCACACAAGTGTGAGAAACGTTGAGGTACCATGACATATACGTCGGGATGGCTTCAACATCGAACTCAGCATCCCTACCCATTCCGCATACGTTAGCCGACCTATTCTCCCAAATAGTTTGAGTTGGTAAAGGACTGTGGACAACCTCAATATCGTTCACAAGGGAAATATATTTCTCCTTGTTAAATTTAAATTTGAATGCATCAGGGATCTTCTTCACAACACCATATTTCCTCATAACTCTTGTCGGGTTATACATTATGTAGCCTCTGGGATGAAACATGGGTCCATGGTAAATTTATTCCGGGCACCCAGCCATCTTTCCGTCCGCAAATACTTCCTTGTAAGGTTTAAAGAGAACATCAGCCTCGTCAAGTTTTCCAGTTGCCGCCTTATCTCAAAAGAGGTCCTTCTCCTGACTCTGGCTCTTTCCGTTGTAGGAGTATTTGCTTCCAAAATAATTACCTTTCCAACCCCCTTGCACACTGGCCCTATTAGCAAACTCTGGGAAGTGCAAGTATATCCACACCTGGAGAAGATCCACATTCCCTCCGAATTGGGGTCTGTTTACCCTAGTAAACTTCCTCATCTCATTCAACAAGTATGCAAGGCAAGCAGTGTCCCAAGAGTACTCTCTCACTTTCTCCAATGGTTCCACTAACTGGATTTAGTTGGTGTTCACCCGAGAACCAGAAACGTCAGGGAAGATAACAGATCCCAAGATCTAGAGAATATATGCGGTGGCGGTAGCAGTGATACGATGCGAGGTTAGCTCACCTATTTTCTTGAAGATCCTTTGTTCCCGAGAACTCTTCCCTAAGGTGGCTGAGATGGGATATTCTTTTATTTTTGTCTTTCACCACTGTTATCTCCCTCGTGCTCTTGTCCGTATCCCAACCAAACACCTTAGAGGTGAACTCTTAGATGTCCTTCTGGTAGTTTTGTAATAGTGGTAAGAAAAGTTCGTTTAAGACTTGTGAAGATTTGTTTTTAAACCTAGTTTCTAAGACTAAAAATAACAAAACTTAAATAAAATTGATAACAAGATTGAGAGAAAACGGAGGCTAAGATTCCACTATTATCCAATTTTTAAAGTGATTTAATTCAATAATTATAATTATGCAATTCTTACATTTAACTTGATTCTAAAATATTGTAACAAGTAGATTTTCAAAATAACAATTGTATAACAAAAGCATGGAACATCAAAAACCTAGGACAAGCATGTACCATCTAATGAAATCACAATTGTTTAATAAAAATCATTAAATCAATTTTTAACCAAGGAAAATAATCATAAAAGAATTGTATAAATTAATTAAATAAATATTACCACATAATTTTTGAAAAAATAGCTTCCTCCGTCGCCTCAGAAATGGGGTTTAGCTCCTCATATTAATCACTTGCTCAAAATTGTGATTCATGGCTCAAAATGTTTACAAATGATGAAAAACGAGTAAAACAAAGAAAATAGTGAGTTTGCAACGTTTATAGGCGTTACAGACTAACTGTTACAGATGGGTTGAAGAAACCGTTGCAGACGTAAAGATAAACGTTGCAGATGCAAAGATATCTGTTGCAAATGGATGAACAAACCGTGGCTGAGAGGTTGAACAAACTGTTGCCTATTCTCTGTTCTTCATGCAGCAGCAGAACAAGAGTTTTCTGATTTGATTTCTCTGCCTTTTAATCGTCTCATGAGCCCTCCCTAAACTCTCTATATCCTTTTATGACTTGACCCCATCCTATTTATACACCACAGACCACCAAATCTTCAAAAAATATTCATTAACAGAGAATAATACTCGAGTATTTTTTCTCTTCAATTTTCGTGATCTGATTTGATATTCCGTTTTAATTTTGTGGTCTCCCAATCGCATAAAATCTCTCCATGATAATGACAAGATAATATCTTGTTTTAATAGCAAAAAAAATCTCCAAAATCATGCTTTTGATTCATGCAGTTAAGATGAAATATCTTCCCGCCAAGATTTTTTTTCATTTGAATTTTGAAAATGAAGGGGGTGCCCCTATCCAAAGTACGTATTCCTTTATCATTTCTTATTTGGTGCCTTTAGTAAATTTCCCGGGTGCCTTTAATACTTTTTCGAGCCAAATTTCCAATGATGTTTATTTTCTAAGAATATCTACAAACACATAAAATAACACAATTAGTACACAATCGAGCACTATCAATGTTAATAATTGAGACAAATCAGACACAAAAATGTGTCTATCAACTACCCCCAAAATTATTATTTGCTTTACCTCGAGCAAATCTAGAAAATAAAAATCCTAACTCACTTTCGCAGGCATCGCGATTGCACTTAGCGTGTGCAATAAGCCTTTAAACCCCTAGGTGTCCCTAGTGCACTAGTTTTGTCTCGTGAGGGTTTACAAGAGTTATACCCAAAACTTTACTCCAAACCCTATCTACCTATGAACGATTGGGGATATATACTAAACAAACTATTTAGTTGGCATACTAAATTCTTCGCCTATAAGAATCATTACCCTATATGAGTCCAATTGTTGCACATGAGTTTTCACTCAGCATACTAAAATTCATACAAGAATTCAAAACTCTACTTAAATAGTCGTTCAACCACGATACTCAGAATCTATCAAAGTACAATCACATGAAAAGATTGAGAAGATGGATATGGACAAAATGAAGTTTGCACATGTCTACTAAGGTGAACGGTGTTTCCTATATCTGTCTAAAGGTCAGTTCCAGGATGAATGGATTGAGATACGCTCCCACTAGTCTTATTCCTTAAATTAATATCGACTCAACTGGTATATACAAAGGTCCCAACGGTCGATTTATTGAAAATATTTTAAATGTACTGACAACATGATTGGATCAAATGAATCCAACTGCATGTTCCTTATCAGCATCGTACATGATAGTTCTTATGGATCCTGCGTTCCACGTTTGCTTAGGCGACGAAGACTGGGAGAACACACACATATTGCTATCAAAGATCAATACTCAATTTTTTTATATTTTTTTTCATAATGGTCTCAATAATACAATAATGGGGATTGATCTCAAACATTCTACTTCATCCTGGCAGTGATAACAATTTGATACTGGTGCCCCACCAAATCATTTAGAGAAACACAAAAAATTGCAAAAATAAAAACATAAGGTGATATGGTTGAGATAGATTCTGAGATATGGTAACAACTATCATGTTATTTCTAACACCTGAGCTAGGCATCCTTTTTTGAATAGACCATTTAGCTGGGCACACCAATTCCTTTAAAAAAAAGCTATGTTTCCATCTACCTAGAATGGTTAGTGTCATCCTGAATTGTTCACAAGTTTCTAAAGTTTGGAGTTTTATTATTTCAACTAAAAGTTTCTTCCTTACCCCCAAACTTAAACATAACATTGTTCTCAATGTTTCAAATTAAAGTTCAATACCAAAAATATAGGTAACTAGAGGAATAAAGAAGTAAGTTAGAAAGATAGTACATGGATGAAGCGTAACAATCCTTCTTTGGAGAATAAGACAGAAAAATAAAAACAAAAAAACTACAAAAACTTACTAATGTACAACAACATCCTTGATGGTCAATCAAGGTAAGCAGGGTCCTCCAGAGGGACCTCCTCAACATCACCTGCAGGAAAAGGCTCTAAATAGGGTTTCAATCTCTGACTGTTAACCTTTGAAGAACTACTACCATCCAGTGTCTCAATCTCAATAGCACCATAAGGAAAAACAATGTGAACTACAAAAGGACCCGTCCACCGAGAGCGTAACTTCCCAGAGAATAGATGCAAATGAGTATCATACAGAAGAACTTTTTGACCTGGAGAAAATAATTTTTTTAAAATATTTCTATCATGCACAAGTTTCATTTAGTTCTTATACTCCTTAGCACTATCGTATGCATCTCTGCGAATCTCGTCCAACTCATTGAGATGGAGCTTCCTGTGAGCTCCTTCCTTGTGAAGTGAAAAATTAAGTTGCTTTACAGCCCAATATGCTCTATGCTCTATCTCGACGGGTAGGTTGATAGTTTTGTAATTAGTGGTAAGAAAAGTATTGTTCGCTCGAACTTGTGAAGATTGAATTTATAAATTAATAAAAACTAAAAATATACACAAAATATAAAAATAATATTAACAAATACTGAGATTATGGATTTCACCATTGACCAATTAAAGTGATTCAAACTAATTAATATTCATGCAATTCTTACATTTAATTTGATTCTAAAATATTGCAATAAGTAGATTTTCAAAATAACAATTGTATAACAAAAGCATGGAACATCTAAAACCTAGGCTAAAGCATGTACTATCTAACGAAATCACAATTGCTTAACAAAAATTATTAAATCAATTATTAATCAAGTCAAATAATCATAAAAGAAGTTACAAAAATCAATTAAAATAGAAATATACCACTTTTATTGAAACAATGGATTCCTCCGTCACCTCAGCATATAGGGTTTATCTCATCTTGCTCAAAACACCCTCAAAAGTTTGGTACATGGCTCAAAGTGTTTGAAAATAATGAAAAAGAGTGAAAATGATAAAACAGTGAGTTTGCTATGTTTATAAACGTTACAGACTCACTGCTACAGAGGGATAACTGTTTCACCGAAACTAAATGTTGCAAAAAAGATAAACGTTGCAAAGTTAAAAGCTTTAGCAACGTAATCTTCAAACTTTTGGCCATGGAAGCTTCAAACTTTCGCAACAGAATCTTCATTTTCTTCATCATGATCACGAGCAGATTTTTTTTCTGGATTTCTGATTTTGATCTCTGGCCTCTCCAGACCCCTCTTATGACTCGACCCCATCTATTTATACAACAAAGGCCACCAAATCTTCAAAAAATAATCATTAACAGCAAAGATACTCGGGTATTTTTTTCACATAAACTCACGTGATTTGATTTGATACTCTGCCTTGATTTCGTATATCTTTTGATTTTGTGCGATTCACTCTTTATAAGGCTAGTCTATTCTCTATTTTAATTCCCAAAAATCACGTAAGATATCTTCAAATACTCAAATCCAGATTCACGGAAGAGAAGATATGGTTTCCCGCCTATTTCAAAATTTAAATTAAGTGAGGTGGGTTCCCTCATCCAATGTGCGGGTGCCTTTAGTAATTCTTCTTGGGTGCCTTTAACACTTTTTTGAGCCAATTTTTCCAACAATGTTTATTTTCCAAAAATACCTATAAATACATAAAAACACAATATTAGTACAAAATGAGTTCCAACACTATAAAAGTTGAGAGAAAATTAGACACATAAATGTGTCTATCATAGGTGACATGCCTTGCCAAAAACTAGACGATAAGGTGACATTCCAATGGGGGTCTTAAAAGCAGTACGGTAATCCCATAAGGCATCGGTAAGCCTCAATGACCAGTCTTTTCGATTAGGATTAACTGTTTTCTCTAAAATACGTTTTATCTCCCTGTTGGAAACCTCTACTTGACCACTAGTATGTGGATGATATGGGGTAGCTACTTTGTGGGTAATACCATATTTCTTCATCAAAATCCTAAATGGTCGATTACAAAAATGTGACCCTCCATCACTAATTATAGATCGCGGTATACCGAAACGTGCAAATATATTATCATTCAAAAACTGGACCACAAACTTGTGGTCATCCATTCTACATGAAACCGCCTCAACCCACTTAGACACATAGTCTACAGCGACAAGGATGTAAAAATAACCAAAAAAAATTAGGAAAAGGACCCATAAAATCAATGCCCCACACATCAAAGACCTCAATAACTAGAATAGGGTTCAAAGGCATTATCTTTCTACGGGAAATGGTTCTTAACTTCTGGCAATGCTCACAAGTAACACAATAACGGTGAGTGTCTTTAAACAACGAAGGCCTGTAGAATCCACAATGCAATATCTTAGCAGCGGTTTTCTTAGTAATAAAATGACCCCCACAAGCATGATCATGACAAAAGGAAATAATATTAGACTGGTGACTCTCAGGTATACATGTCCTAATATTATGGTCTGGACAATACTTAAACAGATAAGGATCATTCCAAAATAAATGCTTAACCTCGGCTAAAAACCTAAAACGATCAGTAATAAGATAGTTCACTATATTCGCATACCAAGGTAATCGGGAAACAAGGAAAAGTTGTTCATCAGGAAAACTATCCCTCACAGGAGAAGAATCATCAGGGGAATCAAAAACAAGCCTAGACAAGTGGTCTGCTACTCTAATTTTTAAAGAAAATTCTTGTAATAGAGGGATCCATCTAATCAATCTAGGTTTAGTATCCTTCTTGGACAGAAGATACTTCAAAGCAGCATGATCATTAAAGACTATGACCTTAGACCCTAAGAGATAGGATCTAAACTTGTCTAAGGAAAAAATAATCGCTGACAATTCCTTCTTTGTGGTGGTGTAGTTTAGTTGGGCATCATTCGGAGTTTTGCTAGCATAGTAAATCACATGAAGTAATTTGTTTTCTCGTTGACCTAGCACAACACCAATAGCATAATCTGAAGCATCAAACATGATTTCAAATGGTAGGTTCCAGTTAGGTGCCTTGACTATGGGGGCGGTAGTGAGTAATGTCTTAAACTTCTCAAAAGCCTCTAAACAAGCATCATCAAAGACAACTTAACATCTTTTGCAATCAAATTGCAAGGAGGTCTAGAAATCAAGCTAAAATCCTTAATAAATCGACGATTAAAACCTGCATTCCCTTAGAAGATACGATATGCCCTAAAACAATTCCTGATCGAACCATGAAATGGTATTTCTCCCAATTAAGCACTAAATTATTTTCCTTACATCTAGTCAACACTAATGTCAAATGATACAAGCACTCATCAAAAGATGAACCAAACACTGAAAAATCATTCATAAAGACCTCTAAAAACCTTTCTACCATGTCATAAAATATGCTCATCATGTAGCGCTGAAAAGTAGCAGGTGCACTACACAACCAGAAAGGCATTCCTCTATACGCAAAGGTACCAAAGGGACAAGTAAAAGTAGTTTTCTCTTGGTCTTATGGGGAAATAACAATCTGATTATACCAGAGTAGCCATCTAACAAGCAATAATGACTATGTCCAGATAATCGCTCTAGCATTTGGTCGATGAAATGAAGGGGAAAGTGGTCCTTCCTTGTGACCTTGTTCAATTTTCTATAGTCAATACAAACATGCCACTCCGTGGTTACTCGGGTTGGGATTAACTCATTGTTTTCATTCTAAACTACAGTGATACCTGATTTCTTGGGAACAACCTGAATGGGGCTGACCCACTTACTGTCTAAAAGGGGGTAGATAATACCCGCATCTAACAACTTAAGCACCTAAGTTCGAACTACTTCTTTCATGTTAGGGTTCAGTCGACGTTGCATCTCCCTAAAAGGTTTAGTGCCATCCTATAAATGAATCTGATGCACACAAACAATATGACTTATGCCCTTAATGTCTTTTAAGGTCCACCCTAAAGCTTCCTTGTTGTCTTAAAGTACGGTCACTAGCCTACTTTTCTGATCATTATCCAAGTCGGATGCTACAATTACAAGCAAAGTCTCAGATAGGCTTAAAAACACATATTTCAGAGTATCTGGCAATAGTTTGAGGTCCAACTTAGGAGGCTCTTCTAAAGAAGGAAATAAGGTATAATTAGAAACTAGTAGTGGTTCGAACTTGGCTTTACATCTATTAGTATCTAACACAGGGTAGAGTCTAACAGAGTATTCACTTGATTAATGGTGCTAACATCGTCGAAATCTAAGCTAAAATGGGTTAAACAACTCTGTATTGTATCTTCAGATAAGATGTTTGGTAATGACTCCTGAACTAATTGTTCCTATCATGTTCACCTATTCAATGCATGCGTCATCTAGCTCAGGGGTTTGCTTACTAATATGGAAAATATTCATCTCAATAGTCATATTACCAAAAGACAAATTCATAATACCTTTTCGACAGTTACTGATTACATTAGATGTAGCTAAAAATTGGCGACCTAATATCACAGGTATCTGGTTTTCTGGGTCAGGAACAGGTTGGGTATCTAGGATAACAAAATCCACAGGATAAATAACCTATCGACCTCAATAGGAACATCTTCGACAATACCACAAAGAATTTTCACAGACCTATCAACTAACTGAAGTGTTATCTGGGTAGGTTTTAAGTCACCAAGTCGTAGATGGAGGTACACATGGTATAGAAGTAAGTTCACACTAGATCCTAAATCAAGTAACGCTTTCTCTACACGGTAGTTACCTATTGTTCAAAAAATGGTAAGGGAACCTGGGTCTTTGTACTTAGGAGTTGTGTTGTTATGGATAATTGAACTCACATGACTAGCTATAAAGGCTTTTTTATGTACAATAAGCTCTCGCTTTCCCGTACAAAGATCCTTAAGGAACTTGGCATAAGTAGGAATCTGCCTAATTGCATCTAATAAAGGAAGATTGATGTTGACTTCCTTAAAAATCTCCAATATATCATTAAAGTTGGATTCCTTCCTAGTTGGTACTAGAAGTTGTGGGCACAAAATCAGGCTCAACGGGAACCGCATTGGACTCTTTAGATACTTGATCAGTCTCTTCAGCTACAGGCTTAGAAGGGTGAAGTACAACATGTTCACTATTGGGCAAGGTTACCTTATTGTCTACCACTTCACCACTCCTAAGGGTTTTAATTGAATTCACATGATTTGATGATTTTTCACCATAAGATAACTCATGAACTCCTCTAGGGTTGGGTTGTGGTTGACTAGGGAACTTGCCTTTTTCTCTTTCTCTCAAAGACTCAACGATTTGACCAACCTGGTTTTCTAAATTGGAAATGGCCTGACTGTTAGCCTGAATAATCTTTTGATTTTCTCGTAAACTTTGATTGACATACTGCTGAAAATATTTAGTGTTCTGAGTTAATGAGGCGACAGACTCTGCTAAATTCATGATCGTCTTTTCTAACAGATTCTAAAATTGTGCTGGTTCAGAAGGATTCTTAGTATAACCAAAACCTGGGGGAACCTGAGGGTTACTAGATTGACCTTGATTTTGGCCCTTAGACCAAGAAAGGTTTGGATGGTTTCTCCAACCAGGGTTATAAGTTTCTGAATATGGGTCAAACTTCTGACGGTTATCATATCTAATGTTATTGTAAAGAGCATGGGCTTGCTCTTCAACAGTCTGTCCTTCCCAACATGACTTGGGCTCTATTCCACAACTAGATTGACTCAATTCTAAGGCTTCTAACCTTTTTGCTATAACTGCAATTTTGACATCTGATTCAAGAATTCATCTACCATATTGACATTACCTCTGCTCAGTAAAGTTTTTCTCTGGGGTTCCTTACTACATTCCCATTGTTGGGTCTTTTTGGCAATTTTCATTCAAAAATGTCATTGCCTCATTAACAGTTTAACTATAAAAACTCCCTATACAGAGTGACTCGACCATGGTAGTTGTTGGATAATCTATCCCTTCATAAAGGATCTGGACTAGTCCAACCTTTTCTAAACCGTGATGGGGGTATTGTATCAATAAATCGTTGAACCTTTCCAAATATCTATACAAAGATTCTCCCTCTTGCTGCACAAATGTGGAAATCTCGTGCCTAATAGATGATGTTTTGTGCCAAGGGAAAATTTTTGATAGAAAGGCAGCGGTAAGTTGTTCATATGTTTCGATGGATTCAGATGACAAACTTTGTAACCAAGATTTGGCCTTGTCTCTTAGGGAAAAAGGAAGCAACCTAAGTTTCAAAGCTTCATCAGACATGTTGTGAATTCTTAGGGTACTATATATTTCTTCATATTCCCTAATGTGAAAGTAGGGGTTTTCATTCTCTTTTCCTAAGAAGATTGGGAACATCTGTATGGTCCCAGGTTTTAACTCATAGTTTGCTTAAGTTTCATCTAACTTGATACATGATGGACGAGAAGTCCTAGTGGGATTCAACAAATCTTTTAAAGTTGTCATTTCTGGCACAGCTGGAAAACTAGGAATAACTTCCTCACTAAGAGACAAATTCTCAAAACTAAAATTTCCAAAAATAGGGCTCTCAAAAGAAGGTTTCCCTAAATTCTCAATTTCAAAGAAAGAGTTTCTATTCTGGTCACTGATCAAACGACCAATAGAATCTCTTCTCCAGGCACGCTCACTCAAGACTTTAGGCGGCCTGGGCATGCAATTAAATAACTCCTAATTGGAAGGGAATTCTAAACAAACACAAACAAGGACGACTCAACCAAATCAAACCTAATGAATATAACAAACAAAAAGCATGATGGTTCCACTTAGATTGTTTCTAGACTAGCTTCTATTCTTCCAAAAGGCAACTAGTTATAGTTTTAGCGAATCTCTCAGAACGATCCGAATTAAATTAAGTCGAATAGAAAAAGGATAAGCTCTAAGGAGCTTTGATAACCCTGCTATTTGGCATCTTTTCCTTGGGTTACAAGGCGGCTCTAATCAACTTATAATAATCTTCCTGAACTTTAAGTTAGGCTAACAAAGTAATGAATACAATCATTTTGAATGATTTTCCAATATGATCGATACCCTATCGGTCTTCTTTCTAGTCAAATTTTAAGGATTAGGTTCGCGTTAGGTAACGTGTTCCTAAGGCGGGCAAGAAGGAAACGGTGATGAAATCCGAGTCCTTATCTTATATGGCCAATCCTTTCCCTTTACTAGAAAATAAATTCGTATTCAATTCCTCTACATATATGCATACGAAGGAATACAATAAACCCAATTGCAGGGGATTCTGGTTGATCGAATCTTACCTCCCGTACCAGACGGGGGATGACTCTGTTGTAGTCGACTCGGGCCACTGACTCCTGTGTCAGTGTACGAACCCGAGGGGCCGAGACAACATCGTAATTGCAGTTTATATTTAAATACCCTTTCGTAGGGTTTAAAAATAATAATAAAGTTCTAAAGTTCAAAGTCCAAAGTCCAAAAATAAATAAATAAAAACAGAAAAATACCAAAAATAATTACAAAAATAATAAGAATTTCCTAATACAGTTTTCTAAAAAGAAAAATAAAAACCCTAAAAAAAATTAACTAAAAAAAATCTTGTCTTCTTTTTCCGTTCTTTTTGATTTTTCTTTGACTCCAATTCTTTAATCAATATAATCTTTGGTTCCATTTTATTTTTGATCCAAAACCTATAATACAAATAAAATACCTAAAAACGTAAAATAGAACAAATAATAATAATAAAAAATCTAATTAA
Organism: Papaver californicum; assembly: GCA_023531435.1. NCBI lineage: Eukaryota > Viridiplantae > Streptophyta > Magnoliopsida > Ranunculales > Papaveraceae > Papaver > Papaver californicum. Next base: position 9,332,539 of record JAJJMC010014301.1, on the reverse strand, counting down.
ACTAATTAACCTTAAAAAAAAACTAAAAAAAAAATCCGCGTCGGCGCCGCCAAAAATTGACAGAATTTTGGATTACCCTATATATAATAACCGCAATCGCACGGTGTCTACAATGCAGAAAAAGGCAAGTACGGGTCGAACCCACAAGGAGCGGAGACAATACTGCAATAAATATTCTTAATAAACTAATCAGAAACAATATTTTCGGATTTTTAAAATTATGAATGAAATAATAAAACAAACTAAACTAATAAAACAACTAAGCAAAGAGAGTTGGTAACCAAGGTTTTTAGTATCCACCACTATTTCTATTTAATTACTGAAGTGAAACATAACTCCTGAATATTTATCTATTGTCCGTTTTATCGTTATCACCTATTATATGTATTAGAGTCGCAAATGTCACTGGGACGCCCTAAGCATGGCGCATCAAAAGCTCTAAGTCTCATCATACACCATCAAATTGCGTTAGCGAGGAAATTATACGAAACTAATTATAGGTTCACAAATAATACCTGACTATTCTAAGCATACCCCATCAAAGGATTTAACCCAAGCATGAAATTTCGAATAAGTAGACAAATATATTTACAATCCTCTTAATTATTCGCAAAAGTTACTGTATTGTACAGAACCGGTGAAGCAACAACTAATGTTATCATTAAATCAATAAATCAAAATCATGGAACTAATCTATTCAAATCATAATAGTATGTACCAAATAATTCAATTTAAAGTGGTCTAATACTCTTAGTGGTTTCAACATAAAACCCTAGGTACAAAAATCAGCAAAACATAACAATGAGTTTCTCAAAATCCATTAAAAATAAATTAAGATAAAGATATAGAGATTTCACTTTGTTATTGGAGATTGATCCCTTCCACTTTCCCCCACCTTTTCTTTTCTTCCAATCACCATCCGCACACTACCAATCTTCTCTCCTGCGTCTCAATCAATCTCTTCTCTCCCCAACGTACCTCTTCTAGTCGTCCTTTCTTCCTCTATCTAGCCTCTCTCCCTCTCACCTACCCACTCTCTGTTCCTCTCTCCCAATCTCTCTCCGCTTCCAACCCTTGGTCTTCTCTCTTTTCCTTCCTCTCTCCCTCTTTCTCCAATCATTTTTTTTTTTCCAGTCGTCAAGCCATCTCTCCTCTCTCTCACTTCTTACAACCTAGCTCTCTCTTCCGCCTACCCTGACTCTCTCTTCCTTTTCCTCTTTTTTTTTATCCAAACCTATAATACAAAGAAAAATACCCGAAAACATAAAATTGTAAAAATAAAAATAGAAAGTGATATGTTTATGATGATTTTGAGATATGCTTGTTCAATGATTATCATGTTATTTCTAACACCTGAGTGCATCCAGATATGAATAGACCATTTAGCTGGGCACACCAATTCCTATAAAATAAGAGCTATGTTTCCATCTACTTAGAATGGTTAGTGTCATCCTGAATTATTTACAAGTTTCTAAATTTTAGAGTTTCTTATTGACATGAATTTTCTGAAACTCTACCCCCAAACCTAAATTTAACATTATCCTTAATGTTTCAAACCGTGCAACCTAGAATGGCATGCAATATAAATATTAAGAAGAGAGACAAATATAAATCAAAGAGAAGGGATTGGAACGTCTCATCAGATTGACGCAAGAAAAACAGTATTCTCCGTAACACACATCAAAAGATAGTAATAACAAAGAACACTAAAAATAAAATAAAATAAAAAAAAAAGTCTAAAAAGAAAATAAAAACAAGAAAATAAAAACAAGAAAATAAAAATATACCTACTAGATATGTACAGAAAGGATCCCCATACACTAACAACCTGAAAATTTGGGGGTCAACCCAAAATAAAATATATACAAATGACAGCTTCACACTTATGTTATGACAACACGGAGATCTGAAGCTATCAAAAATAGAGGATTACCCCCAAACCAAGTTTTTACTACACTTGGAAGTGTGTAAAGAACAAAATATGGGGATAATATTGGGATTTGGGAAATATCAATTGCTTCATGCACAGTGTCAGGAACAGGCAAGTCCTCTGGGTATTTGGATGCAAAGTGATCCAACAAAACTTGAGAAGCACACAATTCTAACCCTAAATTAAGTAACTTTTGGAAGTCTAGGGGTCTAGAAACAACCTCTAAGTCGGGTGAATGATCTTGTGTGATAGATTCATCTACGAAATTAGGTAAATCATCTACACAATCATCCACAAGGTCATTTATATATTCTGTATGGAACATAGAGTCACTACCAGACTGATCATAATCAGCAAATAATCTCTGGCATTCCAGGACTCTCAATCTTTGTTCCAAACCTAAGCGGTATGTGTTTATAATACTTCTCATATATCATTAGAGGTGATTCTTTACTTACCATATGTGAATCAATAATTTCCTTATGCCGTGACCGATTCATATATTCCCTCAGTGTCATCTTAGATGACGTCCCCTGAGAAGGAGTCATCAACCTCAGAAAAGTACCTGAAAAGAAATACTAAAACAAAAAACAAGTAAAAAAGAAAAAAAATATTGTATAAAATAATAAATAAATAAAAACATAAACTACGATTAAAAAATCAAAAATATTAATTACAATATTCCACAACTGCTCCCCGGCAGTGGCGCCAAAAATTGGTAGTTTTGTAATAGTGGTAAGAAAAGTTGGTTTAAGACTTGTGAAGATTTGTTTTTAAACCTAGTTTCTAAGACTAAAAATAGCAAAACTTAAATAAATTTGATAACAAGATTGAGAGAAAACGGAGGCTAAGATTCCACTATTTTCCAATTTTTAAAGTGATTTAATTCACTAATTATAATTATGCAATTCTTACATTAATTTGATTCTAAAATATTGCAACAAGTAGATTTTCAAAATAACAATTGTATAACAAAAGAATGAAACATCAAAAACCTAGGCCAAGCATGTACAATCTAACGAAATCACAATTGTTTAATAAAAATCATTAAATCAATTTTTAACCAAGGAAAATAATCATAAAAGAATTGCATAAATTAATTAAATAAATATTACCACATAATTTTTGGAAAAATAGCTTCCTCCGTCGCCTCATAAATAGGGTTTAACTCCTCATATTAATCACTTGCTCAAAATTATGGTTCATGGCTCAAAATGTTTACAAATGATGAAAAAGGAGAAAACAAAGAAAACAGTGAGTTTGCAACGTTTATAGGCGTTATAGACTAACTGTTACAAAGGGGCTGAAGATAAACGTTGCAGATGCGAAGATAAACGTTGCAGATGGGTTGAAGAAACCGTTGCAGATGAAGATAAACGTTGCAGATGTGAAGATATCCGTTGCAAATGGATGAAGAAACCGTGGATGAGAGGTTGAAAAAACTGTTGCCTATTCTCTGTTCTTCATGCAGCAGCAGAACCATAGTTTTCTGATTTGATTTCTCTGCCTTTTAATCGTCTTCGATCCCTTCCTAAACTCGTTATATCCTTTTAGGTCTCGACCCCATCCTATTTATGCACCACAGACCACCAAATCTTCAAAAAATCTTCATTAACAGAGAATAATACTCGGTTATTTTTTCTCTTTAATTTTCGTGATCTGATTTGTTATTCCGTCTTGATTTTGTGGTCTCCTAATCGCATAAAATCTATCCATGATAATGGATAGATAATATCTTGTTTTAATAGCAAAAAAATCTCCAAAATCATGCTTTTGATTCACGCAGTTAAGATGAAATATCTTCCCGGCAAGAATTTTTTTCTTTTGAATTTTGAATTTTGAAAATGAAGGGGGTGCCCCTATCCAAAGTACACGTGCCTTTATCATTTCTTGTTGGGTGCCTTTAGTAAATTTCTCGGGTGCCTTTAACACTTTTTCGAGCCAATTTTTTCAATGATGTTTATTTTCTAAGAATATCTACAAACACATAAAATAACACAATTAGTACACAATCGAGCACTATCATTATTAAGAATTGAGACAAATCAGACATAAAAAGTGTCTATCACCTTCCAATCTACCTCATTTTGGTAGTTAGGCCCTCTCACGGCTTTTCCTCCAACGCTGAGACCCGTGATCAACTGCACATCGTTTGGGGTTATTGTCATTTCCCCAAACGGAAGATGAAAAGTATCCGTTTCCGCGTAATATCTCTCGAAGAAGGTAGAAACAAGGGGCTTTTCATACCAATCCACAGAGTTGTCGACTCCAAACATCAACCCCATTCCTTCGAAGATAATTTTTTCTTCTGGTGCTTCTCCATTCAACGACCATAACTCTATTTTTTTGATAGACGATTGGTGTTTTAGAAGAGCACGACATCGGCGTAATCCTAAATAACATATAACGCCAAATTAAAAAAATGCATTAAGCTTAAATAAAAGTAGATGACATATACAATAAGGTTGAGATACTTACCATGGTTCCACAGATCTTAGCAGCCCAACTATGCTTGTATCCCCATAGAAATTCTCCTCATTCACCCGGTAACTCATGAATGGGCTCATTGAGACCGTAACTTAACAACATCTCAGGCTTTGGCAAGTATTCTCCTTTCTTCTTTCTTCCTGGAAGTGGTGCACCTTTATCTCCTTGTTGTTCTTTTGGTGGTTCTTGTGATTGTTATGCTGGTGCTGGTGGTTCTCATTTGTCACTGCTCTCACTATCTTCTTTATCACTTTCCTCTTCACCTTGAGATTTATCATATTCTGTATCAGAAGACAAAGAATCTTCTTCTCCTTGGTGCTCCATTTCAGGTGGTTCATTGATAGAAACCGCTTTATCTTTGCCCGCCGAACCCCTATGTTGCTTAGCCCCAACTCTTACCGCCCTTTCGACGAGGTCCCAATCTTTGAGAAGTAGCAAGATCATGATTTTTCTTCGCTCTTTTTTCTGGTACCTTTCTCTTTCCCTTATCCTTAAAGAGTAAGACAACATACGTAATCAACAATCGAATTCAAGTGAATTTAGGAATTCCAAGAGTAGAATCGGCCACCACGATACATCCACATCCAACGATTCCTAGCATTATAGACTAACGAATCGTTTGATGTTGGTGTTCATATCCAACGATTCTAGACTAAAAAACCAACAGTAACATTGGAGTTTTTTTTATCCAGAATCATTAGATATGGATGTCCACAAAGAAAGATTCTGACACAGTTCATAATTGTTCTCTGTTTTTGTTCATATCCAACGATTTTATGCTAAAAAACCAACAGACACACTGGGTTTCCTTTCCACCCTGAATCGTTCGATAGTGATGTCCACATCCAACGATTCATATAAATGTTTTAGTTTTTCTCGACCTAGAATCGTTAGATGTGAATGTCCATATAAAACGATTTTGGGTCGATCTTTCATGTATTTTCAGTTACACTGGAATCAATCGACCGGGGCATGAACATCGAACGATTCAATTTGGAATCGTTCGATGTGGACATGTACATCGAACGATTCTGGGTTTCACAAAAAACCCATTAATCAAAAATTTTAATTTTTGAGTATTGGCATGTGATTGAAACCTAATTTAGAGTGATGGGATGATAAAAAAATACTTGATTCGAGCCATTTTCTGTATCGAGTTAAGAGTTTCTTAGTCTTCCTACTCTGTAACCGTTTGTTTATTTAGAATTGCTAATCCAACTCCTGGATTGCTTCAGCTAGGTTCAGTTAATCCTCCAGAGGGAAACTTCATTCGTTTTAGCATTCAGTTAATCCTCCAGAGGAAAACATGATAAAAAATCGACAATTCAAAAAACGATTAATCGTTTTTTGAATCGTCGATTTTTTATGATGTTTTGATTTGAAATGGAGAAGAGTGAGAAAAAAGTAGAAAAGAAAATGAAGAATCAATTGATGAAGAATAAAAAATGGGTTATATTAATTAGTTTAAGTAATTGGTTTTACTTTTATTTTGTAATTTTAAGTTTTTATAGAGGGTAATTTAATATTTTGTGCAAAAATACACCACTTATCTACTAATATCGATGAACACAAAATTTAGTAAGGTCAAAATAATTTATATAGACCCTAATTTAACCATTATTATTTTTTTTTAATTTTTTTTTTGGACCTTTGGAATTTGGATAAAAAATTTCTTAGTGTAGCCGTGACACATTTGAATCTGTTGAGTGGGTTCAGAATCTTTGGTCTCTGTTAGAAAAAACTCCACATTTCAATTCTGATTAAAATCTGGTCAACTACTTTTCACAAAGGAGCCAATGAGATTTATGAGTCACTCAATGTTTCGTTACAGCATTATTACATGCTATAATGAGGTACCTGTTGACTAAGCTGTCTTTCCCTCTAATGCCTGTAAACATTGTTGGATTGACTTTGAGTAACATGATTTATTGTTTGGGCACATTCATGTAACATATGGTAGCAAAAAGAAAAGGAATCTCACCGTCCTTTTGTAAAATGAAATCATACAACTTCTTAAAATTTTGGTTGGTAAAGGGTTGTGGCTAAGGTGGTTTCTTACATTTTCAGTTTTCAAGGAACCGCCATAAGTTATTAGAAGATAAGAATCATAAGATGGACGTACCCATAAAAAACTTAGATAAAATATTGCCCGCATATGAGTCACATATAGCTAACTTTTGTGGAGATTATGCTCACGTATGTAACCTAAAAAGCATGTAAAAATCTGTTTTAAGAAAAAAAAGTAGGGCAATTCATCGTCATACGTTTTTATTAGTATCTTCACTAGGTACCACAGTAGACTGCGATCAACCCTTTTGCAGTTATATGATTAGCCTAGTTGGGACCTATACTTTTAACGTGATTGGGTTAAGGTTAGATATAGTCGAGCTATGATATAATCTCTGCTATTTAATCTATAAATAATCTCAATCCTAATTAATAATTTGGAATTTAACAGACGTACGTAACGTTAAACGTACGAGTATTATTCGGATTCGTAAAATTTAAATTTGGTCAAAAATTCGGTCAACGGTTCATGATTCTGCTATAATTCGGAACGGTATACGTATGTGTATAATTCGTTTTAAAGATTTCAATTCGACACAAAACTTGGCCTACATAAAAATAATTAATAAATATTTATAATTTAAAAGACTAATTTTTATATATGTACAAGTTTTATGGTGAAAAAATAACATTTAATATAATTATCCGGGGAAAAAAAGTATTTTTATGATTTAAATGGGATACATGTGTAGTATTAACAAAACTAACCAAAAATCAACATCTGGTGTAGTGGGTAGATGCTCAGCAAAGGGGTTAGAGGTCTTGAATTCGACTTCCTTACAACATCACTTTTCTACAACAGTTCTTTTGAAAGAGGGAAGTGACTGATGGGTTGTTAATGAGTTAAGTTTCCAGATTCCTCATATAGTACACGTTCTGAGTAAGGAGTTTGAAACGGACGCAAATAATACGTCAAACGTATCAATTCACGAATAATATGCAAATCATTCGACAAATTACTAATTAGGATCTAAATCCCTTTTAAGGTTAAATAAGTGGTTAAATTAGTGGTTAAATATACCCGAACTATAATATAATCTCTACTGTCTAAATTCAAAAGAGAATCTCGACCGCTCTTTAACCTAGATACATACGTTCGTTTTTCCTCAAAATATAGAAGATGATGACATGATCTCATTGGCTTATTTATTTTCGAGTTATATATATTATCAGACTTAGTACCAATAATATATCGGCTTTGTATATGGACCATATGGTACTATAACCATAGTTCGCTATGAAAAACTAGTAACTACCATTGCCATTTTTTGTTGAAAATGCATTTAAAATAAGAAGATGAAACACTAAAACAAAGATTGTTATATTTCTGGCTTCAAATAGGCTATACATGATACGCTACTATAGATGATGGATTTTTTATAAAAGCTAAAATAGTAAGATTATCTCTATCCGGCAGTAGAAGCATAAAAATATTAAAATTTTATACGTCACTGATCCGATATCAGAACTATGAAATTCATATCTTATATTTCGATATATCCATACAGAGCCTGACCCGACTGAGCTTATAATATTCTATAAGAATATACGATATCTATACCGAATAATTCAGTACCTCTTTTTGTATTTAGAACTCACGTTGCACGGTTCCAAGAACTGTGAGTAAATGGTAAAGACTTAAGAGTTGAGTTATATACCAAAACGACCGCCTATGTGTCTACTACAATATACTAAAAGGGCGACTTATTCCAGATAAGGGTCTAGGAGATATGGCCTAAACCCTAGACGAAGTACAAGCTGAAAACTGTCAGATATTCCTGGAAGGTTGTTGTTTGCTCCGCTTGACATCCAAAACTAGTTCTAAGCCTAAATCCTTCCACGTAAGAAGATAACTGGAAATTGTTCGATTCTGGATTGAGATTAACCATCGAAAATAGACATCGTATGAGGAATCTACAACGTTTTTGTTAAATGGTCTTATATCTGCATTTTTTAACGACGAAAATCAACAACAAAATTTTGTTCATTCATAACAAGAATGGTCTTAAGATCATAGCAAATTATAGTCCTAAGAGCATATGGTGCAAATAAGAATAAAAATAAAACAAAGAGGAAAAAAAAGGGACGTGTGGAACCGGTGCCGGCTGGCCGACCATGCCGCTGGCGCATGGTCGGTCCACATCCCTATATTTATTTAAAATATTATTTTATTATTATTTATTATTAAAACTCATTTATCTAGGGTTTCCTTTTCCTATCAAAATATTAAAATATTATTATTTTAATATTTTTTAAAAAAATTTCATCACACCAGTTGGTCGTTACATCAAAATTCTCTATCCTAGATATTATTACCAAGTATATCAAAATATTGCTAGAGAGACCATATGATATTCTCCCTCTGCCACTAATTGGCCGGTCCCTCTACCAATAATTTGGTCGGTCCCTCTCCACCAAATTGGTTGGTCCTTCTACCACTCGAATGGTCCCTCATTAGCTACTATTTAATTGGTCCTTCTGCCATATAAGGGTTTCATCAGTTAAAAAGCGTAATTTAATTGCTCCCGCTATCAATAATTTAAATGATCTTACCATCAATATTTTAATTGGTTCTTCTGCCAAAATAAATATTCTACTTTCTCTACTTTCTGTCAAATGGTTTACATTTGACAGTAAGAATAAACTAAATCTTTTACAACTACTAACACTAGCATTCATACGAGTTGGTGCTTATACGAGTTGATGCTCTTCAATTATTGACATATCAAACATTGTAAGATATACACATATATATATAGGCATATATATATATATTGGTCTTTCATCTATCCAGCAATCTAGACTTATGCTTACCAATCCAATAAGATCATCCGAGTATCATTGTTTCCTCAGATGACACAATGATATGCCACAACTACCAATGTCAATACCAATCAGACTCTTCACGTATATGATATATTAATCATCATTGCTTGTCTCAGCATACACCTTATGCTTCTTCCACCAATGAGTCAGCATGCTAGACTCACCACTGAGAAACATGCTAGACTCCTCAATATGCTAAGACTAACAGTCTAGCTAGGTCGTCAATTAACCAGATAATACACGTCTACAAAAAAAACTTAACCATGATTGAGACATCTTATGTCAATGAGGGGATATTCACTAGGGTTTTGGTCAAGCGGCCTACAACATGTGCCGTGTAGCAATACACCTATGATGAGAAAGTAAAGTCATGTCGGTAGTGGAAAGAATGAATGGAATAGTGGTCGTACGACCGCCAAATATCATGACAGGACTGGTTGTCACCATGATTTCAACTTCTCTACTCTCCCACTTCTCTGCAACTGTCACAACTTATGAGATCAATGTGTTAACTTTCAATGTTATAAATAGGTTCTTCAACCTATTAACAAAAAAAAAGATACGATCACAAAATAATCATCTGAAAACCATACAAGAAAACTCAGACTTACGCAAGATAATCAGATTTTCATCTTCATAGCGGTTCAACACATCCCATCATAGGATTTTAATTCCATTGATTTCAATACCCTTTATGGTTCCCTAACTACTAATCAACCCTTCCTTTTCCTTTGTGACCAAAAAAAATTTGGAACGATCATTCCTTTATTTAAGCCAATGTTGTACAGATTGATATCTCAAACATTAAAAGTACTTATACAATACAAATGTTTGACGTTTAAACGAATTTCTCTGACTAGCATCAGCCTACTCAATCATTTTCCCTTTTTATCCCTAAATTCGTTTTTACCCACAATATTTTGGCGACCACGGTGGAAGATCAATCTCTCGATTGTCAAATCAATTTTTCAGATTTACCAATTTTCTCAATTTCAAAACGGTTGATCTTAGGTAGGGTTCAATAACTAACCCCAATGCTAATTCTGCTAGTACCAGCAATGACACTGGTAATATTCCTCTGATTATCAACACCGGTGCTACAGCTCCTCCTTCTGGTTAGCATGCTTAGGAGATCAAGGATACTCAGACTCCGTCTACTATAACCAATTTGATGCAGATGTAAGAGACTCTTGCCAAGACTCAGGTGATCGTCTACTACTACACCTTCTTTGCTTGTGACAACCAGACTTGCTAAGAATGAAGAAGCCTGTGAAAATCGTGTTAACAGATGACTCACCAACAAGCACCACAACATTCAACCGTCATAAGTATTGTCACTGAAGGAAAAAAAGGGATCCCTGCCTCTATAAGTACAACAACGCAAGCATGCAGCGCCATCAACAATTTTAACTCCAGCACCACAGGCGGTCCGACTACCTCGAAGGGCCAAAAAAATACAAGCGGCACAGTGACGACTCCAGGGAAGATCCGACCTCTCCTGACTTCCCCAAGTCTTAAAAGTGTGAATACAATATAGCACTATCAAGTTACCTCTCATTCGACATCCACCAACCAAACAAGAAATGACAAATATCAAATATTGCCACTCCTACATATTTGTTAATCACTTTGTGACTACAATAATTTGAAGCGGATATTCAAAGAGAAGGTTGATTCAGGAGAGTAGCACTTGGGGACTGAAGGAGTATACTGAAACCCTCTCTCAATAAGGAGTTTCACCATTTCTTGAGAACATATCAATCAAACAACTCAATCCATAATGGAACACATGTGTGAGCCTCTTTGCTCTCAACCATGTGGTGTCTGGACGACTATCTTTTAAAAATAAATTATGTCCCGAACCTGCTCAGATAGACTGTTATAGACATCATCCCTATCAAGTCACTCAAATCCATAGGAATTACTCGTTGTGAGGTTATCCATGCTCCAACACAAATTAAGTGTGAGACCCTGCACTTTTACTCGGATTTCACTAAACATATTAGTCATATTCTACACTTTGAGTGCATAAAAATCTGATACTCAGTGTCTTTAACACTTTCAGGTTTCCCCAGTAATAGAGCTTAATACCCAACTGAAAAGTATGCCTTATTTTAACCCCTTTGGGTGCCTTTATAATTTTGCATGCATGCCAGAGACATGTCAAATATAAAGGGAATTAAGGGAATTTGAGTAAATTTTCTTTTGGTGTTATAAACAAAGAAAAACAGAAAGAAAGAAAAACAGGTGGGATGAGCTCAATTTCCCCTTTCTTCTACTCCCCATACACTCTCTCTGCCATTGAAAATGGAAAGGATGTATCTGTTTTATCTGATATGATGCATGTGCGATTTTAAATTCAAATCTTCCTGTCTTCAATCGATGATAAAATGAAATTTAGGTTTCGTATTAAAAGGAGGATTAGTTTCAAAAAAAATAAAATCTGTTAGTGGAGCTCATTACTCTGCATTCTTTACTCTGCTTTCAAGCTCTAGCATTTCTTCTAAGAATTAAGGGGTTCAAAGTTGAGAAATCATAGTGTTGCTACTATTGTTGAGCTATTGTTGGATGGAAACGTGATTAAGGTGTGGGATTTCACAAATGAAATTAGTATTTTGCAAAACTTTATAATTCAACTTCTTTAGCAAATTGAAGAAATATGTAGTTGAAAATAAGGGTGAATGCATGTTGTATCAAATCAATTTGTGAATCCATTCAAATGCTAGTATTTTTGTAGTGGAAATGAATATGAGCATGAGGTTAGTATGATGTTATTTCTATGTTGTGTTTTGGCAAAAATATGAAATGGGTTTGTGTTATAGATTAATTTCGTCAAATAGATTCCTTAATTTCAAGTTCAAATCTACTTGACAAGATGGAATTGATCTACGGTTCATGATTAGAAATTTGGAGTTTTTATCCAAACTCTTATTTTGTTGCAATTGATGAAATGGGTTTTTAGTATACATCATGACTTCATGTTTCCTCTATAATTGAAATTGTTTATGGTGGTACTAAATCCTTTCATAATGATCCATGGTTTTGCATATGTTGGTTTGTGCTTTAAATATGTTTCTTGCTCTTATGTATATGGGTAGATAGTTAAGAATTTAATAAATTCTCAATTGAAATTTCTGATTTATTTCAGGGAGATAACATGTTTGATAGAATGCCTAAACCAACTCTCATACTGACTGCACATACAACGTTTTTGGAGGCTAGTTTCAGTGTTTATTGGTGGGGTTTTAGCTAATGGCTTCTTCATAGGAAATGATTGTCGTGGTGTCTTCTATTGCTTGTCAAAAGGGCATGGTGCTTGGACTTGTAGTTTAGAAGATACAGCTTAAAATGTACATGTAGTTGCATCTGATTTTCTGAAGGCAGCGCCCGTCACGATTTTGTCTTATGATTTTGAACCATTTATACTTCGAATTAGGTTGGGTTTCTTCTAAAAACTTGTAGAGAGTGGCGAGAGATTTTGGAAAAGGTATATCATGCTTGATTTAGTTCATTAATTTAGGAGTTATCGCACTGAAAAGACAGCATGTTGGTGCTGAATTTCTGGAAATAAAACGGCTGTTTGGATTTTTCTCATGATATGTTCCTGCGTTTTTGAACAACTTATAGCATGAATTAGCTCGGGACTTCAACTAAGAAGTTTTAGATATTGCTTGGACTTGTAGTTTAGAAGTTACAGCTTAAAATGTACATGTAGTCGTAGCTGATTTTATGAAGTCAGCGCCCGACACAGTTTTGTCTTATGATTTTGAACCATTTACACTTCGCGGCGGTCCGCACAGGACCAAATATCATCCATCACAACCATTCTTGTTAGCTTGGTAATATGATTTTTTGTTTAGAGCCCAATTGAGATACCCTAGCTTATAAATTCAATCATTTTACTAGTGGGATTTATGTCATATTATACATATTAACTAATATTTATTGTTGTTATATCTAGTATGTGGTTCGGAATTCTGATTGTTTTAGTTGTGGATTAATTAATGGGTTGACATAAACTTTGTGGGTTTTTTCCCACTTAATGGTTCGCAAACATTTTAATTTGTTTCCATTAGCTCGCAGAATTGTCTCTCTGGCAAGACTAAGGTTGTTTCTTTTAAACTTGTGACGTTGGTTTAAATTTTGATTTCAAAATATCAAATAAGCTTCAGATTCTCTTTATATTACTTGTACATGTTGTCGTGTCCCCTCGCTCTTATTATTTTTACTTATTATACTACTAGATTTTAAATGTTGGATTTAGATCGAAATATTATTGAGTCTAAAGTTAGATGTTCTTTGATTTAGTTGCTTTTTAATAGCTTAGAATTGTCTTGTATTCTTATATCTCCTATGTATTGACATTTTACTAGGCGATGGAAAGGGTGCTTGTTATTTTTGGGCCTGCTGATGTATTCTTTCCATTGAAGATAAAAAGTGGTCGTGGGATGAAATATCAAAATGATAAGACGTCAATAGTTCTGCCTTTAGTGTTTTGGTTCCATCGTAAATCACCAATATTTCTTTGTCTGTTGATTAAATTCCCTATTGACTTATTCTTTGTGATCCATTATATTCTTTTGTAGTTATGCACTATAATCATTATGCCAGTTGATTGCATATTTCTTACCGTCATATGGCTAGCTTGTTTTTATTATAGTAATATATTTATTTCCTTATAATTACATGAACCGAATACAATTTGAGAATACATTATAGATTGCATTTGTTAGAACTGCAGTACATCATGGTTTATGAGCTTTTTATGAATTAATTTTCAGTTGTTGTTATATAACCCCAATTCCGGAACTAACTGCTAACTTGGATGTGATCACTTCTTGGGTGAAGAAGTATTTTGTTAATTTCATTTATCTCAGGGTACCTTGTGGAATAAATATTAGTGGAATGTGTTTGATCAACAACTTCACTATTGTTCATAGGTTTTATTATAATAGTAAATATTGGATTTTAATACCGTAATTTTTGAATGGTTTTGTGGTAAGTTGGAGATAGTTGCTGCTGCGCTGTTCATACTATCACTCATAAGGGATGATTCCTATCTAGGTAGTTCATATCATCTATAAGATATAGTTGCTATGATTATTTGTAGTTTATACTATCTAAACAAAGAATGACGAACTACGGTCGTGCTTGATCCCTTCGAGCTACAGAGAGGGTACGTAGGCAGCCGCTTTGTGGTTCATCACAACTGTGCGAGGTTGTTCATATTGTCAGAACAGAGTTGGTTACTTCTTGGCAGTTCATACCATTGATTCAGAGAAGATTGCAACCTTCGCAGTATATATATCGTTTGTAAGAGGTCGTTGCAGTACTGGCTGTTCATACTACCTAGTAAAGAGATGATTGTTGTTTTATAGTAAATACCATCTGATATAAATATAAGATATATATGATTGTTGCCTCTTCAAGGTGACTTATGCCATCTGATAACTGTACAACCCGTAAGACAAGAGATGATTATTGATATTCGAGGTAATTCATATCATCTGTCTCGGCACGTAAGTTAAGAAACGGTTATTATCGTACGAGGTAACTCATATCATTTGAAAGGAATGGTTGTTGTTTATGATAACAGTTCATACCATTGATTTGGAAATGATTACTTACTCTTTTGATTAGTTCATATCATTTCAGAATAATGGTCTGTTGGACTTAACCTAGTACTGTGATTTGCCATGTCCACTGGGGCACCCACCTACAAGTGGCTACCCGGATGACCGTTAGTTGTAACGGTGACTGGTATATGACTACCCTGACATTGGCACTGGTCATTCCTCACCCGTTTAATACGGTGTGTTTTTTCAGGCCTTAATTGGCTCCCACCTACGGGTAGGCAACCCGAAAGGCCTTATTATTATGTTGAGTTTTGGCAAAAATATGAAATGGGTTTGTGTTATAGATTAATTTCTTCTAATGCATGCCTTAATTTCAAGTTAAAATCTACTTGACAAGATGGAATTGATCTAGGGCTCATGATTAGAAATTTGGAGTTTTTATCCAAACTCATATTTTGTTGCAATTGATGAAATGGGCTTTTAGTATACATCATGAATTCATATTACTTCTATAATTGAAATTGATAATGGTGGTACTAAATCATTTCATAATGATCCATGGTTTTGCTTATGTTGGTTTATGCTTTAAATATATTTCTTGCTCTTATGTATATGGGTAGATAGTTAAGAATTGAATAAATTCTCAATTGAAATTTCTTATTTTCTTCATGGAGATAACATGTTTGATAGAATGCCTGAACCAACTTTCATACTGACTGCACGTACAACGTTTATGGAGGCTAGTTTCAGTGTGTTTTAGTGGGGTTTTAGCTAATGGCTTTTTCATAAGAAATGATTGTCGTGGTGTCTTCTATTGCTTGTAAAAAGGGCATGGTTCTTGGACTTGTAGTTTAGAAGTTACAGCTTAAAATGTACATGTAGTCACAGTTGATTTTCTGAAGGTAGCGCCCTATACGGTTTTGTCTTATGATTTTGAACCATTTACACTTTGAATTAGGTTTGGGTTTCTTCTAAAAACTTGTAGAGAGTTGCGAGAGATTTTGGAAAAGGTATATCATGCTTGATTTAGTTCATTAATTTAGGAGTTATCGCACTGAAAAGACAGCATGTTGGTGCTGAATTTCTGGAAATAAAACGGTTGTTTGGATTTTTCTCATGATATGTTCCTGCGTTTTTGAACAACTTATAACATGAATTAGCTCGGGACTTCAACTAAGAAGTTTTAGATATTGCTTGGACTTGTAGTTTAGAAGTTACATCTTGAAATGTACATGTAGTCGCAGCCGACACGGTTTTGTCTTAGGATTTTTAACCATTTACACCTCGTGGAGGTCCGCACAGGACCAAATATCATCCACCACCACCATTCTTGTTTAGCTTGGTAATCTGATTTTTTTTTTTGAGCCCAATTGAGATACCCTAGCTTATAAATTCAATCATTTTACCAGTGGGATTTATGTCATATTATACATATCAACTAACATTTGTTGTTGTTATATCTAGTATGTGGTTCGAAGTTCTGATTGTTTTAGTTGTGGATTAATTAATGGGTTGACATAAACTTTGTGGATTTTTTCCCACTTAATGGTTCGAAATTTTTTTAATTTGTTTCCATTAGCTCGCAGAGTTGTCTCTCTGGCAAGACTAAGGTTGTTTCTTTTAAAATTGTGACGTTGGTTTAAATTTTGATTTTAAAATATCAAATAAGATTAGGATTCTATTTATATTACTTGTACATGTTGTCGTGTCCCCTCGCTCTTATTATTTTTACTTATTATACTACTAGATTTTAAATGTTGGATTTAGATCGAAATATTATTGAGTCTAAAGTTAGATGTTCTTTGATTTAGTTGCTTCTTAATAGCTTAGAATTGTCTTATATTCTTATATCTCCTCTGTATTGACATTTTACTAGGCTAGGGAAAGGGTGCTTGTTATTTTTGGGCCTGCTGATATGTTCTTTCCATTGAAGATAAAAGGAGGTCGTGGGATGAAATATCAAAATGATAAGACGTCAATAGTTCTGCCTTTAGTGTTTTGGTTCCATCGTAAATCACCAATATTTCTTTGTATGTTGATTAAATGCCCTATTGAATTATTTTTGCTATCCATTGTATTCTTTTGCAGATGCACTATAATCATTATGCCAGTTGATTGTATATTTCTTACCGTTATATTGCTAGCTTGTTTTTATTATAGCAATATATTTATTTCCTTATAATTACATGAATCGAATACAATTTGGAGAATACATTATAGATTTCATTTGTTAGAACTACAGTACCTCATGGTTTATGAGCTTTTTATGAATTCATTTTCAGTTGTTGTTATATAACCTCTATTCCGGAACTAACTGCTAACTTGAATGTGATCACTTCTTGGGTGAAGAAGTATTTTGTTAATTTCCTTTATCTCAGGGTACTTTTTGGAATAAATATTAGTGGCATGTGTTTGATCAACAACTTCACTATTGTTCATAGGTTTTATTATAATAGTAAATATTGGATTTTAATACCGTGATTTTTGAATGGTTTTGTGGTAAGTTGGAGATAGTTGTTGTTGCGCAGTTCATACTATCACTCATAAGGGATGATTCCTATCTAGGTAGTTCATATCATCTATAAGAGATAGTTGTTGCGACTATTTGTATTTTATACTATCTAAATAAAGAATGACGAACTACGGTCGTGCTTGATCCCTTCGAGCTACAGAGAGGGTACGTAGGCAGCCGCTTTGCGGTTCATCACAACTGTGCGAGGTTGTTCATATTGTCAGAACAGAGTTGGTTACTGCTTGGCAGTTCATACCATTGATTCAGAGAAGATTGCAACCTTCGCAGTATATATATCGTTTGTAAGAGGTCGTTGCAGTACTGGCTGTTCATACTACCTAGTGAAGAGATGATTGTTGTTTTAAAGTTCATATCATCTGATATAAATATGAGATATAGATGATTGTTTCCTCTTCAAGGTGACTTATACCATATGATAACTGTACAACCCGTAAGACAAGAGATGATTATTGATATTCGAGGTAATTCATATCATCTGTCTCGGAACGTAAGTTAATAAACGGTTATTATCGTACGAGGTAACTCATATCATTTGAAAGGAATGGTTGTTGTTTATGATAACATTTAATACCATTTATTTGGAAATGATTACTTACTCTTTTGATTAGTTCATATCATTTGAGAAAAATGGTCTGTTGGACTTAACCTAGTACTTTGATTTGCCAGGCCCACTGGGGCACTCACCTACAAGTGGCTACCCGGATAACCGTTAGTTATAACGGTGACTGGTATATAACTACCATGACATTGCCACTGGTCATTCCTCACCCTTTGATACGGTGTGTTTTGTCAGGCCTTAATTGGCTCCCACCTACAGGTAGGCAACCCGAAAGGCCTTATTTTTATGTTGTGTTTTGGAAAAAATATGAAGTGGGTTTGTGTTATAGATTAATTTCGTCTAATGCATGCCTTAATTTCAAGTTAAAATCTACTTGACAAGATGGAATTGATCTAGGGATCATGATTAGAAATTTGGAGTTTTTATCCAAACTCATATTTTGTTGCAATTGATGAAATGGGTTTTTAGTATACATCATGAATTCATGTTTCTTCTATAATTGAAATTGTTTATGGTGGTACTAAATCCTTTCATAATGATCCATGGTTTTGCTTATGTTGGTTTATGCTTTAAATATGTTTCTTGCTCCTATGTATATGGGTAGATAGTTAAGAATTGAATAAATTCTCAATTAAAATTTCCTATTTTTTTCATGGAGATAATATGTTTGATAGAATGCCTGAACCAACTTTCATACTGACTGCACGTACAACGTTTATGGAGGCTAGTTTCAGTGTGTATTAATGGGGTTTTAGCTAATGGCTTCTTCATAGGAAATAATTGTCGTGGTGTCTTCTATTGCTTGTCAAAAGGGCATGGTGCTTGGACTTTTAGTTTAGAAGTTACAGCTTAAAATTTACATATAGTCGCACCTGATTTTCTGAAGGCATCGCTCGACACGGTTTTTTCTTATGATTTTGAACCATTTACACTATGAATTAGGTTTGGGTTTCTTCTAAAAACTTGTAGAGGGTTGTGAGAGATTTTGGAAAAGGTATAGCATGCTTGATTTAGTTTATTAATTTAGGAGTTATCGCACTGAAAAGACAACATGTTGGTGTTGAATTTCTGGAAATAAAACGGTTGTTTGGATTTTTCTCATGATATGTTCCTGCGTTTTTAAACAACTTACAGCATGAATTAGCTCGGACTTCAACTAAGAAGTTTTAGATATTTGTGAGATCTTTTCATAATGGTAACAACATGTACTTGATTTAGTTTTACAATTGAGAAGTTATTGGATTGTAAATATAGTTTGTTAGTGCTGAAATTTCAGAGAATTCCTTAACATAGTATGTCGGAAATGCCGAATTGAACTACACACTTAGCTTCTATGAATTAATTTTATCATTGTTGTCAAGGCTCCGAGAAATGCTCACTATATTTGTGTTTGATACCAAGTTTAAGAAAAGCTATATGCAAATCTCAATGGGTTTTTCTACTTATTAAGACTTCGCTAATCCTTTGGTGTAACTTGACATTATGACTAGGTTGGGTATGAAATTGAGTATAATAAATATGTGCAATTGGGGATGGATTTTATTTGTTTGATTTTTAATGGTGGTGGTGATGTTGGTGAGTATTGCTGGTAGTGATGGTGGTGAATTGTGGCGGTCCTCCCAGGACCAAATATCATCCACCACCATTCTTATTTAGCTTGGTAATATGATTATTTGTTTTGAGCCCAATTGAGATACCCTAGCTTATAAATTTAGTCATTTTACTAGTGGGATTTATGTCATATTATACGTATTAACTAACATTTGTTGTTGTTAGTCTGGTATGTGGTTCCGAGTTCTAATTGTTTTAGTTGTGGATTAATTAATGGTTTGACATAAACTTTATGGATTTTTTCCCGCTTAATGGTTCGCAAACATTTTAATTTGTTTCCATTAGCTCGCAGGGTTGTCTCTCTGGCAAGACTGAGGTTGTTTCTTTTAAACTTGTGACGTTGGGTTTAAATTTTGATTTTTAAATATCAAATAAGCTTCAGATTCTCTTTGTATTACTTTTACATGTTGTCGTGTCCCTTCTCTTTCATTATTTTTACTTATTATGCTACTAGATTTTAAATGTTGGATTTAGACCGAAAAATTATTGAGTCTAAAGTTAGATGTTCTTTGATTTAGTTGCTTCTTAATAGCTTAAAATTGTCTTGAATTCTTATATCTCCTCTGTATTGACATTTTACTAGGCGAGGGAAAGGGTGCTTGTTATTTTTGGGCCTGCTGATGTATTCTTTCCATTGAAGATAAAAGAGGTTGTGGGATGAAATATCAAAATGATAAGACGTTAATAGTTCTGCCTCTAGTGTTTTGGTTCCGTCGTAAATCACCAATATTTATTTGTCTGTTGATTAATTTCCCTATTGACTTATTTTTTGTACTCCATTATATTCTTTTGAAGTTATGCACTATAATCATTATGCCAGTTGATTGGATATTTCTTACCGTTATATAGCTAGCTTTTTTTTTTACTTTAGAAATATATTTATTTCCTTATAATTACATGAACCGAATACAATTTGGAGAATACATAATAGATTGCATTCGTTAGAACTGCAGTACCTCCTGGTTTATGAGCTTTTTATGAATTCATTTTCAGTTGTTGTTATATAACCCCTATTCCAGAACTACATGCTAACTTGAATGTGATCACTTCTTGGGTGCAAAAGTATTTTATTAATCTCTTTTATCTCAGGGTACTTTGTGGAATAAATATTAGTGGCATGTATTTGATCAACAACTTCACTATTATTCATAAGTTTCATTATAGTAGTAAATGTTGGATTTTAAGGTCGTGTTTTTTGAATGGTTTTGCAGTAATTTGGAGATAGTTGATGTTGCGTAGTTCATACTATCACTCATAAATTGCTACCTAGGTAGTTCATATAATATATAAGAGATAGTTGCTACGATTATTTTTAGTTCATACTATCTATATAAAGAATGACGAACTACGGTCGTGCTTGATCCCTTCGAGCTACATAAAGGGAACGTAGGCAGCCGCTTTGCGGTTCATCACAACTGTGCGAGGTTGTTCATATTTTCGGAACAGAGTTGGTTACTGCTTCGCAGTTCATACCATTGATTCAGAGATAATTTCAACCTTCGGAATATATATATCGTTTGTAAGAGGTAGTTGTAATACTGGTTGTTCATACTACCTAGTGAAGAGATGATTGTTGTTTTTAAGTTTATATCATCTGATATAAATATGAGATAGAGATGATTTTTGCCTCTTCTAGGTGACTCATACCATCTGTTAAATATGATATAAATATGTAACATTCTTTACTTTTTGTTTTATTTTGAACTTCGGGAAGAAGTTCTTTAAAGGGGGTAATGATGTGAGACTCTGCATTTTTACTCGGGTTTCACTAAACCCATAAGTCATATCTGCACTTCGAGTGCATAAATCTCTGATACTCAGTGCATTTAACACTTTCAGGTTTCCCCAGTAATAAAGCTTAATACCCAAATGAAAAGTCTGCCTTATTTTAACCCCTTGCGATGCCTTTATAATTTTGCATGCATGCTAGAGACATGTCAAATAGAAAGGGCATTAAGGAAATTTGAGTAAATTTTCTTTTGGTGTTATAAACAAAGAAAAACAGAAAGAAAAATAGGTGGGATGAGCTCAATTTCCCTTTCTTCTACTCCCCATACACTCTCTCTGCCACTGAAAATGGAAAAGATGTATCTGTTTTATCTGATATGATGCATGTGCGATTTCAAATTCAAATTTTCTTATCTTAAATCGATAAGAAAATGAACTTTAGCTTTTGTATTAAAAGGGGGATTAGTTTTTTTTTTTAAAAAGGATTATGTTAGTGGATTTTATTACTCTCCATTCTTTACTCTGCTTTCAAGCTCTAGCATCTTCTTCTAAGAATTAAGGGGTTCAGAGTTGAGAAATCATAGTGTTGCTACTATTGTTGAGCTATTGTTGGATGGAAACGTGATTAAGGTGTGGGATTTCACAAATGAAATTAGTTTTGCAAAACTTTCGGTGTTTCTATAATTTAACTTCTTTAGCAAATTGAAGAAATAAGTAGTTGGAAATAAGGGTTAATGCATGTTGTGTCAAATCAATTTGTGAATCCATTCAAAAGCTGGTATGATGTTATTTCTATGTTGTGTTTTGGCAATAGATTAATTTCGTCTAATGCATGCCTTAATTTCAAGTTCAAATCTATTTGACAAGATGGAATTGATCTAGTCCTCATGATTAGAAATTTGGAGTTTTTATCCAAACTCATATTTTGTTGCAATTGATGAAATGGGTTTTTAGTATACATTATGAATTCATGTTTCCTCTATAATTGAAATTGTTTATAGTGGTACTAAATCCTTTCATAATGATCCATGGTTTTGCATATGTTGGTTTGTGCTTTAAATATGTTTCTTGCTCTAATGTATATGGAGAGGGTACGTAGGAAGCCGCTTTGCGGTTAATCACAACTGTGCGAGGTTGTACATATTGTCAGAACATAGTTGGTTACTGCTTAGCAGTTTATACCATTGATTCAGAGATGATTGCAACCTTCGCAGTATGTATATCGTTTGTAAGAGGTAGTTGCAGTACTGGCTGTTCATACTACCTAGTGAAGAGATGATTGTTGTTTTGTAGTTCATATCATCTGATATAAATGTGAGATAGAGATAATTGTTGCCTCTTCAAGGTGACTCATATCATCTGATAATTGTACCACCCGTAAGACAAGAGATGATTATTACCATTCAAGGTAATTCATATCATCTGTCTCGGCACGTAAGTTAAGCAACGGTTATTATCGTACGAGGTAACTTATATCATCTGAAAAGAATGGTTGTTGTTTATGATAACAATTCATACCATTGTTTTGGAAATGATTACTTACTTTTTTGATTAGTTCATATCATTTGAGAAAGATGGTCTGTTGGACTTGACCTAGTACTGTGATTTGCAAGGCCCACTGGGGCACCGACCTACAAGTGGCTAGCCGGATGACTATTAGTTGTAACGGTGACTGGTATCTAACTAACTTGACATTGGCACTGGTCATTCCTCACCCGTTTGATACGGTGTGTTTAGTCAGGCCTTAATTGGCTCCCACCTACGGGTAGGCAACCCGAAAGACCGCTAGCTGTAACGGTGCCAGGTATCGAACTACTCTGGCAGGAGATATTATAATCTTCAATGAAACGATGAGAATCATATGTTGGATTCGATGACCCTTGAAATATAAATGTTTTGTTTGCATGATTATAAAGCAATTTGGGATAAATCGATAACATTTGTTTGGAAAAATTGAATTGGTCTGAAAAATTTGAAATCCCGGTTTCTTCAAATGGCATATCGGGAAGTTGGAGCTGGCCAAATGGGCCGAAACCTAACGCATTAAATAATTTTCGGTACGTCGCATCAAGGATCCTGAAGAAAAATCCATAAAAATATATGGTTGCATCCCTTTTAAAGTGAAAATGGGTTCTTCCTTTACTGTTACCATATTTTACATAATCAGAGAAGATTCAGGACTTTCGGTAATGAGTAAAGCCGTATAGATACTCAGAGAAACAAACGTTTCTTCAACAAAGCGACCACATATGAAATAAAAAATCACTTACGCTCCGTCTCATAGTGTTTGACATCCTCGACGTCAGCGCCGACTTCGACTCCAACCTCCATATAAACTCTTGCTTCATCCCCAGCGCGTTAGCAACAACGAACAATGCAGGGAGACTCTGATATCTCATTTGTTTTATATAATATGATCAAGTGACTAGAAGCATGATATCTATGGTAAATCATATCATATATGTTATAGTGGTGAATTCCAAGTGAGCTACACTTAGGGACTGATCATTGGAACGAGGCTTCTTTTCCCGACACATTAGAAGATCCACCATATCTGAAAGGCCAATTAGTCGAAGAGCTAGATTGTTGACGGAAAGTTCGAATAAAACTCATTCACTCCCTGAAGACTCAACACAATCATCAATTTTAAGTAGAATCAATCTGATTACTGAGTTCAACAATGTAAAAGTGTCCAATCCAACTAGGCTACGAGTGTCGGCCAAACATGCCTCCCGTGTCCGACCAATTTGGACGACTAAGCTTGCCTCTAGTGTATGACCATCTAGGTCTGACACCTGGTGACTGTCAAAGCTACAAAGTGCTATGGTTGGTGCAGCATGAAGAGTAGCAAAAAATTGGGAGGCTGAACAATATTTTCTCATGGCAAATTAAAAAAACATATACCAATTTTATTTGCTCTAGTCCATATCAAGAAGACTATCAGGTGCATCACTAGCTTCCCCTAACGTTGTCTTCTACCTTGCTACTACAAGCTATAACTCGAGTCATCATCTCATAGTCATAGGTGTTCTATCTCTTGTCTACAACTACCTGCTGATATATGCAACTTCTAATAACATCAACTCCATGACGAAGTCAGTCTAATTCTGACAAACACGCTTATGGGTGAAGAATGGGGTAATGTGTCCTTCACAAGAGTTATTCGTACATGTCTCTGCTACAACATACTGAAAGGGCGCGTCAATTGCTTACATGATCTAAGAGATATGGCTCTTACGTTGAAGTCTATAGAACCTGAAAGTTTACACGAGACTACTAATCACGAATGTTAATGCATGATTTACTGACCTAGTGAACTCTAAATTGATTGATTCTTTTTGCACATGATAACTTAGTCTCTTAGCTTCAAAAGTTGGGGCCAACCACTGAAATCCGATATCTGATGAAGATTTTATAGATTCCACAATGAACGGCGTGTATACGAAAATTTTTACACGAGATTCAAAACATTCACTCTAGCTCACATGTTTTCACTAACACTATGACATCCACCGCAGGATATCTCTATTGGTCCCACATATTGTTCCCCAAGTCCTCTTTAATGGTCTCTACATCATCTCATAATCCAATTCATCACGAAATATAAATAAATATTTCATGTTGAACTAGGGACTGAATGTCCATGGTATTCTCCTGACATACAAGTAAAATTAAAGGAGGAACAAGAAATTCTCTACATGCTTAGGATATCACCTACTAAATCACCAGCGATAACTGCTACAACATTCTGACCAAGCATGCCTTCCGTGTCCGACTAACTTAATCGGCCAAAATTTCCACAGAGCTTTGAAGACCACTGGCATCTTGAACATCTCCAACACTGATACGAGCTCCTACTACACTTAAGGACTTAACTGATCGATGTGCTTGATATGAACTCTGACACACCATTGATGTCAAGATAAAGTCATGACAATACCAATAACTCGTGCTAGATAAACTCTGGAGCATGATATCACCTTCTCGGCGAAGTTAAGGATAGATCCGGACACAAGAATTCTGACATGCTACTGTTGTCATCAAATCCACCAGCTCACTTATGATCAACTTGCGGCACTTTAAGGTCCACTGCTCCATTCGTTACGAGCTGTTGTTGCAGCTCGATGCTTGCCTGTACTAGTGTTGCCATATTCAAGGAACAAAATGAGTTAGGTCTATTACTCATTGATGTTGATGTGGGACGACGAGTCGTTGTTACTCTGCTAGTTACTCCGCTGATGATGGCGTCTGACGAGAATTTTTCTACCGGTGTTCATGACTACAACGTAATATCTAAGTTTGTCTACACCTCTATAAAAAAATATAGATTATATATGGTCTTAAATCTACAAAAGATTGAGATAAATGACTTAATTAATGGCTATAATATTAGAGATTTACCCATGTTGAGCTTTCAAATTATTTTATGTATACGCAATATATATATGTACTGCATGTCTCAGTACTCATTATGTATTGAATCTCCATTGATTAGACAACTCCTAGATGGATTGACCACTATTACATAGCAATATTCTCCTCAGAATGCCACTGGTGCTGGTTACAATCCCCTTCCAGATGTTCTCTGATTATACAAAACTTACATCCATAACATATTCTTGTTTCTAAATGAATACCCAGCTCCTGGATGGATTGTCCACTAGTATAGAGCAACTTTGTCCTCAGAATGACATGGGTGCTTGATGCGACTCCTCCCAGATGTTCTCATACTGTACAAATTATTATGAACATACTCTTGTGTCATACTCTTTCTTGACCTTGTTCTTGAATAACAATGCTTCTAGATAGATTGTCTACTAGTATAGAGCAACTTGAACCTAGATCCTAGATGGATTTTCCATTAGATAGAGAAGCTCGAACTTGTTCTAGGAGCAATGATTCCGCAACTGAATCTCTTGAACTCATATACATATCAATATTAAGACTCATGTCGAGTAATATTAATTCATTACCGTATTCACAGTATCTATACATACCTTCATTACTTAGAAGTTTGTTTATCAATAATAAAATATTGAACGCATCCATGATCTCTCTCATCTAAGTTGCATGGACCTACTATTGTTTTATATTCGTTAAGGCTCTCATTGAGCAATATTGAACTTGTCTCAAGTCGCAAAACTTCCATGGCTGAATCCCTTGAACTTGTTCTGTATATATATCAATGCTCAGATTCTAATCATCTAGCATTGCCTCAACACTCATCTTAGTGTTCTGTGGCACCATTGCCTCAACACTCATCTTAGTGTTCTGACGGAAGCACTGCGTCAACACTCATCTAGTGTTCTGTGGTAACACTACCTCAACATTCATATTAGTGTTCTGTGGCACAACTGCATCAACACTCATCTTAATTTTCTGATGATATCATTTCCTCAAAACTCATCTTAGTGTGATGTGGCATTACTGCCTTAACAGTCATCTTAGTATTCTGACGGAAGCATTGCCTCAACAATCATCTTAGTGTTTTATGGCACGAATGTCTCAACACTCATCTTAGTGTTGACGACAGCATTGCCTCAACACTCATCTTAGTGTTCTGACGACAACATTGCCTCAACACTCTTCTGACGACATCATTGCCTCAACACTCTCACAACCAATTAATGTTCCAAAGACCTTACCGTTGTTGTTACAGTAGAAGAAGAATGCTCCAAGTACCTAAGAATACAATTGCAGAAAAGATAAAAACTTGCTCAAATAAGAAAAATAATAATAAAATAAATATTATTCCAGCTGGACTTTGTCAACAGTAAATTTGGTCCTTCAGTCCTGCTAGTCTTACCTAGTTATGATTCACCAATACATGCTCTTCAGGGAAGGTTTTTCCAACCTTGCTAGTCCTGCCTTACCGGTCATTGATTCTTGGAAAATCACTCGACATCACCAAACCAGGAGTATCAAATCAAGCCGACTACGGAGCCTTTGGTAAAAATCTAACGACTAAGTCAAATTGTTTATTTTTCTCTTGCTTGTAAGTCACCATCTAGTGCTACATTACTGTTCCACACAAAAACAGGGGATTTAATGTAGATTGTGTCTTTTTGACAAAAATTAAAATAGTAAAATTTCCTCTAATCGACAGTAGAAGCATAAAAATATTAAGATTTTA
Organism: Papaver californicum; assembly: GCA_023531435.1. Taxonomy (NCBI): domain Eukaryota; kingdom Viridiplantae; phylum Streptophyta; class Magnoliopsida; order Ranunculales; family Papaveraceae; genus Papaver; species Papaver californicum. Next base: position 9,305,089 of record JAJJMC010014301.1, on the reverse strand, counting down.
TATGTCACTGACCCGACATCAGAACTATGAAATTCATATTTTATATTCCGATATTCCATACAATATTAGAGCATCACCCGGCTGAGCTTTCAATATTCTATAAGAATACATGATATCTATGCTGAAGAATTCAGTACCTCTTTTTGTATTCAGAGCTCACACTGCACGGTTCCAAGAACTGGGAGTAAATGGTAAATAATTAAGAGTTGAGTTATATACTGATGTGTGTCGCATCACGTCAAAATTATTTATTGCTTTTTTCACTACTTATGATTTATTATGAAGCAAGGGTAAGAAATGATCGTTCCCACGAGGAGGTCTTGGTTGTTATATGTTTCGAAAACTTATGTAAACGGGGGATTTTTCAGATTCAATGAAAGTAAATTAAACTAATTAAGAAAACTAAGAAATTGTAGAAAGGAATCAAATAGTTGAGAGTATTGGTCAAGGTTTCGTTTTCATTTACAAACATGTTCTTGTGCTAATAATTAAATTGATATTTCATCTCGTTTTATCAAAAGCCCTAGAATACCTTGATCGCAAGAGTATCCCGCAAATTTCCTCAAGTCATCAACAAACACATTAAAACATGTGAATATGAATTCTACCAAGAGAACAACCTAACATGTAAAAGCAATCAAGTTTAATTCCCGAGGAGCATTAAGATTCATAAAATTTGGCTAATCAATGCAATTGAACGGGGAAAGCGCACTAATTCAATTTAACAAAGGTCATGATCCACTTGTGATTACGAGGATATATCACTACAAGCAATAACCACAATTATGCTACTTGTATTCAAGGAGTATCACTTTTACGTATAATAAACCCTAAAGCTATAGATATCAAATCACACATGGCGATATTTATGGTGAATCATGAATGATAAATATGAGACAAAACTAATTTATTATTCATAGAATCATGTATTGTAATATTCAACTAATCACTAACTAATAAAAGAAAATTAACTACTCATAATAATTGGAGTTCACAAAATTAATTTGAATAAATAATTGCGAATCCTAAACGTGCGAAATCTTCCCCGTGCAAACCTACAAAAAGAAGTAGAAGATGTGAGAAAAGAACTAGGTAAAAACCTAGATATCTCCCTCTCTTTATGATGTTGCTCTTATATAGCTTTCTCACTTTCAAATCCAAAAATAACTCTAAAAACCCTAGGTTTCCATATCTAAGTCGTCCATGTACACATAGCCCAAAATCAGAATTGTTAAGCGAAGCCCACAGACTTACCAAGCCCAAAACAGATTCAAAAACCATTCACGCCTAAGCTCAATTTCCATTGAGACATTCTGTCGAGCATCTTGCGTGCATTTTTCTTGGTGATTTCAGCGTCAACCTCTTGTTATTTCTAATGTCCAATTCTCCGTCCCTGCATTAGTATTCACACAACCAACATACCCACAATCATTTACTGGCAACACAAGTAGCAAACCTATTTCAATTCACTCAACACCATCATCAATCGGCAACATAATACTCACAAACAACCCCATTTGTCTCACACCAAATACAACCATTACAGATCCATTCTGTCTTCACTGTTCTGCCATTCAATCCCAATTATTCTTCACCATCTTTCCTGTCTTAATCATCCAACAACCACCTCCTTCTCTTTCATCTCAATTCGAACTCAAGGTAGCCACAGCGAACCCATGGCAGACATCACCATTTAACTGCAACAGCATCTTACTCGATTTCATCTTGTAGCAGCGAAACCACCAGCTTTTCTGTAATTTCAATTCCACAAAACCCATAGTAACAGATTCGAGCCACAGTCCAACTCACCATCGATCACAACTTATTCTTCTTCGTCTAACAGTGAGAGTCATGGCAGCAAGTTCATACTTCACCTGACAGCAACTCTGTCCACCTTCGAAAACCCATCTTTGATTCGTAACCCTTTTTTCATCTCGACCCACTAACCAGTAATCCCTCAATTCTCTTCCATTCATAATCGAGAATCAACAACAGCAATTCTTCCCAGGCTTCCATGGCCGTGACTCACCAAAACCCATTACGGTCTTCGAGTTCCTTCTCTTCATTCTCTGCCTCAATTCTTCTCACCCCAAACTCAGTCTCTAATTCCTCTTCTTCTTTCTGAAAGAATCACCATTATGACCCCATCTTCCTATCTGACCTTCTCTTCCTCTCACTGCTTCTTTCTTCCTGTTGCCTTTGAGAACCCGCAAAACCCAAATTCACTCGAACTGTTCAACCACCAGACCTGAGCTTGCCGACGCTGGCACCTTGGAGCATCAAGAAAGCTTGGTCGTGAACCGTAATCGCTTAATTTAAGTAGCTAGGTTAGGTTAAGAAGGTTCAGGCTGGTGGCCCTTATCAACTTCACATCTGCCTTTATAAAGAATCAGTTGGACTCCATATAGCACACCTTTCTGGAACATTAGACCCCCCCTAATAATTCTCCGTTTTGATGCATCAGGGCCTTGTGTGCATGCTAGCTTTGCGCCCATCTACACCCAATGACTGCGGACAATGCCGTAGGTTCCCATTTCTCTTCTTTTACTTCTTTTGACTCCAAAATATATATAAATATAAAATAAGCGTAATATACACGAAATACAAGAGAAATAACTAAAACAAGCATAAAAAATAATATTCAAATAATGTAAATTATGTACCTATCATATACCAAAACGACCTTCTATGTGTCTACTATAACATACTAAAAGGGCGCCTTATTCCGGATAACTGTCTTGGAGATATGGCATAAACCCTAGACGAAGTACAAGCTGAAAACTGACAGAATTTTGCGTAAAATATTGCTGAAGGTTGTTGTTTGATCCATTTGACAGCCAAAACGAGCTCTAAGCCTAAATCTTTCCGTGCCAGAAGATAACTGGCAATTTTTTTGATTTCGAGTTGGGGTTAGCCATCGAAAATGGACATCGTATGAGGAATCTACAACGTATTTGCTAAAGAGCTTTATATCTGGATTTTCTGACAACGTAAATCAACAAAAATTTCCATTCATTCATAATAAGAATGATATTAAGAGCACAAAAAATTATGGCCCTAAGATCATATGGTGCGAAGAGGAATAAAAATAAAACAAAGAGAGAAAAAAATAGGAACGTGTGGGACCGGGCCGCCCGACCGACCATGTCGTCGGCGCATAGTCGGTCCTCCACTCCCTTATATTTCTTTAAAATATTATTTTATTATTATTTATTATTAAAACTCCTCTATCTAGGGTTTTCTCTTCCTATCAAAATTCTTTTGCTCTTTCTACCAAAATAGTAGATTCTTATTTGCTTTAAAGATCTTATGATGTGCAAAACAATATGGAATGGTCCCACTACTTATGTGATGTAGAAAGTGGTAAATAAGATTCGTTGCCCGGACTTGTGAAGAATGGATTTTAGACTAAAGTTCTAACACTAAATAGAAAATAAACAAAAGATGATAACAAGTTTATAGAAAAGACCGAGACTCAGGATTCCACCATTAACCAATTTATGTGATTCAGTTAAAAACAATATTCATACAATTCTTACATTCAAAGTGATCCTAAAATATTGCCAATATTAGATTTTTAAAATATTAGTTGTTAATCACAAGCATGAAGAATCAAAAATCCCTAGACCAAGCATACACCATCAAGAGAAAACACAACTAATTAATAAAAATCATTAACTTAATTTTTAATTCAATGTAAATAATCATAAAAAGAGTTGTAGAAATTAAATAAATAAAAATTACCACATATTTATTGGAAAAATGGCTTCCTCTGAAGCCTCAGCAATGGGGTTTAGCTCCTCATAATAAACACTCTCTCAAATGATGGATACTTAGCTCAAAAAGTGTTTAAAATGAAGAAAAATAATTGACACCTAGAATTGAGACGTTTATAAATGTTCCTGATGGTGCTTTCTCTGCTGCTGAATGGAACAAAAAATATCACGGTTTCTTTTACATGTTGTGATTGGTTTTTACGAAGAAGTTCTTCTTCTTCTTCACAGCAGCAACAATAATTCTCTGTAAGAGTTTTTTCTTCTCTTTACTCGCTCAGCAACCTCACCCAAACTCTCGTTCCTCCTTTCTGGCTCGACCCTATCTCTTTTTATACACCACAACACTATTAATGCGAGTATCTTCTCCAAATCTTTATAATATCTTCCCCCTCCATGGAAACACCACTCGGGAATATATTCTTCCCTCGGCTGATAAATCTTGTCTAAAGAAAGACCCACGTTGTTTCCTTCTTCCTAAAATCGAGTCTGATATGCAGAATCTTAAAAAGATAAACCCAAAGAAGATTTTTTTTTTCTTTTTATTCAAGTAAAAACCGAGTATATATATCCTTCCTGATTCACGAGATTTTCTTGGCTTTTATTCAAGTTTCCAACTTGTGTACGTCCCTCTTTATAAGGAAAGAAGATCATTCTAGCCTTAATGCAAAAAAAATCTCCATAAACTCGGCAACAGAATCTTTACAGGCGAGAGTATATTTTTCCCGCCAAATTCTTCTTTTGAAATAGGAAGAAGGTGGTGCCTGTAACCAAAGTGAGGGTGCCTAACATTTTTTCAAGCCAATTTTTCCAATAATATTTATTTCCAAGAAATAACTACAAACACATAAAATAACACAATTAGTGCACAATCGAGCACAAACAATATATAGAATTGATACAAATTAGACACAAAAATGTATCTATCAAATACCCCCAAACTTATTATTTGCTAGTCCTCGAGCAAATCTAATCTAGAAAAAATCCTAACTCATTGTCGTAGGCATCACGATTGCACTTAACGTGAGAAACAAGCCTTTGAACCCCTAGGTGGCCCTAGTGGACGAGATTTGTCTCGTGAGGGTTTACAAGAGATATACCCAAAAAACCTTTACTCCAAATTCTAGCTACTTGTGAACGATTGAGGGTAGACACTAAACATGCTATTTAGTTGGCTACAAAATGGGTAGAATTACCCTGTCTTGAATTTAATTGTTGTACACGAGTTTGCACTCAGCGTACTAAAATTCATATATATGAAAATAAAGCACTACTTAGAAAGTCGTACAATGGACCATGAAACTCGGAATCTAACAAACCACAATCGCATGAATAGATTAAAGATGAATATGGAAATAAAAGTGTGCGCATGTTGACTAAGGTGAACGGTGTTTCCCAGAATATTTGTATGATCGTCTGTGCCAAGATGAACTCTAATGGATTGAGATACGCACCCACTGGTCTGAATCCTAATTCTAGTATCAACTCATCTAGTATATACAAGGGCCCCAACGGTCGATTTATTAAATATATATAATTATTTTATTTTTTTATTTTTATTTTATTTTTTTTCTCAAAAACATGATTAGATCTTTTGAATCTAAGCGCATGCTCCTTGTCAGCAGATTACATGATAGTTCCTATAGATCATGTGTTCCACGCTTGCTTAGGCGACGGAGGCCGGAGAGCACACACATATTGCTATTCAAGTGTGTTTTTTTTGAAAACATTGGTCAAGTTCAATTAAAATAATGGGGCTTGATCTCAATCATTCCAATTCATCCTAGCGGCAACAAGGCGATACTAGTGCCCCACCAAATCACTTAGAGAAACACAAAAAATTATAAAAATAAAAACAGAACGTTATATGGTGACGACTATCAGTTATTTTTAACACTTGAGCTTTGTTCTTTTATGAATAGACTATTTAGTTGGGTCCCTCAACTCCTACATCCAAGAAGTTTTCTTCCATCTACTTAAAATGGTCAGTGTCATCCTGAATTTTTCATAAGTTTCTAAATTTTGGAGTTTCAGATTGCAACTTAAAGTTTATCCCATACCCCCAAACTTAAATCTAACATTTTCCTCAACGTTCTAAAAATAAATGATTAAAAACATGAACAAGGAGAAACTGTTACTAATTGAAGAAGATAATGAAAGATATTACCATGTCGCATGAGCATGGGTTACCTCCCAAGAAGTGCTAAGTTTAAAATCTTCATCCAAACTAAGAAATACCACAAAATGGATAATAACCTTTCAAAATCATATACCAATAGCTGAAACAACTGTGGGTCAACAATACCAAATAGAGCTGATACAAATATAAGACACCTGTACTGGATAAGATAAATAAACAAACTGAGCACAACCTTATCTAAGGTTTCGTTCAAGACAACTGTATTTATCTGGGGTGGCCATTTAGCTTCCATATGAGTGTCTTGATAAACAGGTTCAGCCAAACAACGGGTCTCTAATAGCTGGATTTCCTCATGGACAATATCAGGAGGATCGGATTGTGGGGTCTGAAGAAACTCAACTAATACCTTAGATGCACAAAGCTCGAGTCCCAAGTTAGGGACTTCAAATAGGGATACGTGACGATCACAAGAATCATCACAACCCCCAGGGTAAACATTACTCTCAAATGGACGATTTTCCTTTTTTGAAATTTCGAATCCCTCAGGCAAAATAAGAACAGCCCTAGACGGTAATTTTAATGAGGCCGATTTACCCCCTTTACTATTAGTTGGATTCTAGGGTCTGTAAGATCAGCACCATACCCGTTTTTTTTATGGACTGGTCATCTAAACGAACACCATCATCAAAATCATATAATAGATTATCAAAGAAAGCGTCGTCGACTTCCTCCGATTCATTGAAAGGTTCATCAAATAATTGATTGTCAAACACAGTGCAGACTAAAGGATCACGAACTAAAGTGCTAATCATGTTCACCTATTCTAAATCATCCATCTCAGAAGACTGTCTAATAATATTAAAGACATTTAGATCAATGGTCATATTACCAAAAGATAAGTTCATAAGTCATGTTCTACAGTTGACGACAACATTTGATGAGGCTAAAAATGGGCGACCTAAAATCACTGGTATTTGAGCATTTTGGTCCTAAACAGGCTAGGTATCTAGAACAACAAAATCCACTGGTTAATTGAATCTATCAACCTCAATAAGAACATCCTCTATGACACCACGATAACTGCAGTGTCATTTTGATCAGTTTCAATTTACCAAGAACCTAGCTGGGTGTACACATGATACAAAAGTAAGTTAACACTAGATCCTAAGTCAAGCGATGCCTTATCAACTACGTGATAACCAATCACACAATATATGGTGGGACATCCAGGGTCTTTATACTTAGGGGGTGTTTGGTTCAGAATGATTGAACTTACTTGACCAGCTAAAAAGACTTTCTTATGTACATCAAGCTTACACTTTCGTGTACACGGATCTTTAAGGAACTTGGCATAAGCAGATATTTGTCTAATTGCTTCTAATAATAGAACGTTGATGTTCACTTGCTTAAATATTTCCATTATCTCGTTGAAAGTCGATTCCTTCTTTGTTCGAACTAACAAATGTGGGTATGGGGCTTTCGGCACAAAAGTAGTTCTATTAGGAACTGTATTTGACTTTTTATAGATTGTTTTAGTCTCTTCATCTACTAGATTCTCTTGGGAAGTAGAGGGTGGAAGTATAGTATATCCACTATCAAATATGGTTACCTTGTTGTCAACTACCTTTCCACTCCTAAGGGTTGTAACAGTGTTCACATGATTGAACAGTTTCTCTCCAGAAGATACTACATAAACTCCTATAGGATTGGGTTGTGTCTGACTAGGAAACTTATTTTTTTCTCTCAAAGATTCATTCAACTGACTAACCTGATTTCGTAAATCGGAATAGCCTGAAAGTAAGCCTGAGCCATATCTTGTAAACTTTGTTCAATAGATTGCTGAAACTTTGCAGTGCTTAGGGTTAACATTAAGAGAGACTCTTCTAAACTCATGATTCTCTTATCTGACGGGTTCTAAAACTGGGCTAGACCTGAAGGATTCTTAGTATATCCAAAACCTGAGGGATCCTGAGCATTACCATACTGACCTTGATTTTGTCCCTTAGACCATGAAAAATTAGGATGGTTTCTCTAACCAGGGTTATAGGTTTCTGAATATGGGTCAAATTTCTGACGGTTTTCAAACCTAAAGTTGTTTTAAAGAGCATGGGCTTACTCTTCGTATCTAGCATGGTTTGACCCATAATTCATCTCTAAGGCCTCTAGACGCCTAAGGATATCTGACCCATTATCAACTTTATCGACCCTATGGATAAGATTCCTAGATATTTTTGGTTCTATCATTGAATCACATTGCCTAGTTTTCTCAGATAACTCGATGAATGAGTCAAAACATGTATATAGGTCCAGATGGGTGAATTTTCCACCACTCATTATTTCTACCTGCATACGGGTCTCACTATCAAGGCCCTCATACAAAATTTGGTCCATGTGGGATTTTTCAAAGTCGTGATATGTGAACAGTGGTATTCATTAAAACTTTCAACATAATCGTGTAGGTTTTCACCTAATTTTTTCTTATAGTTTTGAATAGACGAACAACAACAGTCTTATGGTATGGCTAGAATTTCTTAACCAAAACCTCTACAAGACCATCCCAGGTGGTGATTGTTTTAGAAGGAATAAAATGATACCACTCCTTGGCTTTATCATCAAGAAAGAAAGGAAACAAATGCAACCTAAGCACATCTTTGGAGACATTTGAATAACTTATTGTTTCACAAATCATTTCGAAGTATCTTATATAGGTATACAGGCTCTCATTATCTAACGCCCTAAATGTACGAAGCATGCCAATTGTCCCAGGTTTAATATCAAATTTGACAGTAGTGGCTGGGATAACTACTCATGGGTCACGTACTACTCTAGAAGGGTTTATACGATCTCTTTGGGTCTTGTTTACCCGGACCTCATTCTCATTATTACCACCCATATCAGAAAAAACGGATGTACCACCTAAATTCGTGTAACGGATCAGACTTAAACAAAAAAGGTCGTTTTCTTCAAGTCTATCTCCTACAAAATCCAGCGAGGCATACACAAGCAAGAATACAAGTGTTTAACAAGAATATGTGCACATGCAAATGTCGGGGTTCACTATTTTTAGGTAAGCTTGGTTTACCTTAACACAATATACTTATAGCCAAACACTGGTCAAAGGTACAAGGTTAACGCTTGTGGAATTTCAGCTGGTAACTCCCATAAGGCCCAAGACACGAGTTCAGCTTCCTTATCCACGAGTTTTCCTAAAAATCGGTGATCTGACGAAGGTGTAAAATGGTGTGTGCACTTGTGTTTTTTTATAATAAATAAAATAATAAAATATACAAGCAAGCAAGCAAGCAAACAAACAAAATAATAAAAGTCTAAAAAGAGAAATTAAGGAAATGAAAAACTAACAAAAATATATATAAAAAAAAAAAAAAAATCTTTGTCTTTTCTCCGTTCTTTTCCGCTTTATCTTTCGACTCCAAGTTTTTACACCAAAATTAGCTCAACATTTCTTTTTGGTCCAAAACCTGTAGTGAAAAGAAAAACACCCAAAAACGTAAAATAGAACAAAAAAAATAAAACTACTAAAAACTAAAACCTAAAACAAATCTAAAAACAAGTCCGCGTCGGCGGCTGTTTGTAGGCAAAACAATATACTGTTGAAGTACTTTTTGCAGGTTCGAGGATCAAAATCGTACAAACAAATAAAACAAGTAGGATGTTAGTATTTGTTCTGCTTCGGTTACAAAGAGAGGATATGGGTTGATCTTAGGGGAGGGAAGCAAAAAAAGATGCAGGAATTGTGTGTATGGTGGAAAAATAGCAGAGTTTGAGAATGATTTTCTATTTATTCTCTATATGTCGCTTGTTTTCTCTTGTTGTGGTTCTCCCCTCCTTGATGAAATTGGTTAAGAAGCCTATTTATAATGTTTGGGACTACACACTTTCCTTGTAAAGTAATGGTAGTTGTGGGGAGATGGAGAAGTGGAGGTTGTGGTAACCGTCCACTTTTGTCATGGGAAGTTTCTGGAAACTTCTGGACCAACAATCCAGTATCTTTTCAACCACTCCAACTTACCACTTACTTTGTAACTTCCTTGTCATGGGGTAGTGCTACACCTATGTTCGTGTAAACCGCCAGACCAAAACCCCATGTTTTATCTCCCATTGTAATATGATTTGATGTCTCGTAAGTGTTAGTGGGTCATGGCTTCAAAGCCATGATCCTTGTTGTAAAAATAATATTTCTAGTAGACTTTATGTCAATTTTTTCGCAATAATGGTTCAAGCAATTGTGCTAGCTTGAGACAATAATGGTGCTAGCATGAGAAAATAATAGTGCTAGACGTAGTGGAGCATGGGACCTAGCAGTGGATCTTGGTGCCGCATGGAGCATTGGTGTTGTACGGAGTTTGGGAACACGGAGCTTGGCGTTGCACGGAGCTTGGCGCGTACGGAGCGTTGGCTGCACGGAGCGCTACACGGAGCATTGGATGCATGGAGCGCTGCACAGAACATTGTATGCACTTACGAAGCGTTGGTTGCACGGGGCACTGTAGTTTGGCGCTGCATGGAGCTTAGGTGTAGTGCTGATGGTAGCGCTGTTGTAGCCCACTTCTCCTAGTGCTGCGGCTAGCATTTCTCCGTGGCTTTTTGGTTTTGTGGCTTTGTATATTTTATTGACTTCATTTGTTTGCTTGACTTTGTTGTTTGGCATATTTGTGCTAGAAGTGTGGCTAGGGCTTACTAGAGCCTATACTTGTTGTCGCCAGGGAAATTTTCTATATGCTATTATTTATTGACATTGACTAATGCCATCCATGACTATGGCTTATTTAGGGCTTCTCGGTCTTGTGAGATTTAATTATTTTGCATTTATGCCTTATTTTGGTGGATCGCATACAAAACACCTTCAAGAGATTTAGTCGTGGAAGTTTGCAATCTTGAAATTATGTTTGATGCAATTACGCAATTAGATAATATGCATCTAATTAGCGCCACTATTAAAATATGGTGTTTCCTTTATTCTGAATATTCACGATTTTGTATAATCAGTATGCTATGTTTTATATAAGTAATTTTGCATGGACGCACATGAAATAATGAGGTTTTTGTTGCAAAAAACTCTGAAATTTTTCTGGTGCATGTATATGCCCAAGAACTACAGGGCTAGTTTTTCCAAGAGCTGGATATACATTCTCAATTCTATTGCAGAATGTAAGATAGCAATAATGTTCGTAATTTTGATGCTCGTCAAAAATATTGTATATTTACTTCATGCTTCTGCAGCTAGGTGAAAATCAGCATTATAAAAGGGGAATATTACAGTTTTCTCCCTTTTCAAATACTAACCATCAACAATAAGTCCCCTGTTTAGCGCAAAACAATAATGTGTTTTGTGGTAAGCACTATATTGTGATTTTTATTTTATTGCTATAAGTCAAATTGCTTAGTTGTTGGATAATACCAGGAATTATGATTTGATAATGCTCCAATGATGTAGAGTAGTCGATGAAGGAGAAATAGTTAGTGTAGTAATATTTGTAGGATTATGTAGCACCATCTAAAGAGTGTAACTTGGTGACGCGTGGCTGATTTGTATGATGGAGAGACCAAAATTGACCCGTGTGCATCTTAGGAGCATGGTTTCAAATAGGAAACCCTTGTTTGACCTTGTGTGCGGAGGTAGATATTATTTGAACCTGTTGTAGATGTATAACAATCACGGAGACGATGTTGCTACTTCTTCTAGTCGCAACGAAAGCGAAAATTCTGATATTATTTCTCTAGATGATGTGCCCAGCATCCGCGATGAGTTCTGTAATAGTGTTATCGTAGAGGATACTGCTCCTGATTATGTTGGTAGTTTTATTCCGAGTATTAATAGTGCTTCTCGGCCTAAGAATGTTCATCAAGTGGGCCTTATCAGGTGTTGTTTGCAAATAAGGGAATACGCGCCTTCATTTGTTGACTTTAATATATCTCAATCCCCTTTATCTGAATATGAAGGATGGTATAAAGTTATGTTGAAGAATCCTCAGGTGAATCTAGATTTAGAGAATGCTAATATATTCATGTCGTGTGAGTATCTGAGGCTTTGAAAATCAATTAAGACACAAAGGGTCTGTTTGCATTTTTCTCACGTTGGTGCAGTTTGACTCATTCGACGGCCTGTACTTGGAGTGAGTTAAGGATGTGGACGTTCTTCTGTAATTGTCAGTTATTGTTAGCATCCCCGAATTGTCTAATCAGGAGAAGAGGTATGGAAACCACCTTGTTCATAAGATGAAGAAATCGCATAAGTCTCGTCGTTGCAACAGTAAGAACTATACAGCGTGGACCAATTACTGGTGGAATGGCAGTACGAGCGTTGAGGGTCTTGTTGTTGATCATCCTCTTTATATTGATGCATTACTTATACTTTGGCTTTCCAAAGACATATTCGAAGACTCTCCTAGAGGTCAAATGAAGCCCCTGCTTGTTCTTCTTGCTGTTATGCTGGCTAGTGGAAGGACTCTTCCTCTTGGTAATTTATTCTTGGTACTTTATATACTAATTTTGATATTTTCACTCGTCACATGGAGATTTCTAATTGTTATGCCAAGATAGAATCTTTTATCCATGTTATGTTCATGCAAGCCTGGCTTTGGGAGCATTTTCCTGAGTATGCACCAAAGACTCGACCCACTTTTCCAAGTGAGGAGATGGAGTATGCTAGAATACTTCGTTGGAGTAATAAGAAACCTTCACTTGTTAGCCTTATCAATTTGATGGATAATGAAAAGAAAGTGAATTTCAGACCTTGGAGTTTGGAGTTGTCTCAGGTGATTCCATCGGGGACTTTTGCTGAGAGGTCCTACATTGTCTTTCACTCTGGTCCCAGTGGTGAGAATAATATTGCCAGTGTTAGTGAAGCTACTTTCATGAATAGTTGTATCCCAGGGTTCGTTCTCACCGTCTGTTTTTATAGTTGCATCCTTCAGTGTTATAATATTGATAGAGCAGCTCGGCAGATGGGTTTTGATCAGTCTATTCCTCGTTATCGCACTGCAATTACTTCTATAGATGTGCTTAAAAGTTCTGAGGGTGCTCACATCATTCCTGGTCGAATCATTCCTTTTCTCCAAGCTAGCAGAGAAGGACGTGTTACCAATGAGTATGCCGATTTCTGGAATGCACAACTTATTCTTCTCAAGAACTTCATATTAAGTAGTCCCTCTGATGTCCGCGGTGAACCCTGTGAAAAAGAGTTGGCAGTTCAGCCGAACTTGAGAATTATTTCTAAGTTGAAGCGCGACTCGATCATCATCTTGACACAGGTATCTAACCTCATCCTTTATTTAATTACCATCTTTTATCCAATAATTAAGTGTTTTGATTTCGCCTCTTGCAGTCGTGGTTCCCAGAAAACTTCATAGTGAATGCTACTCTTCAATCTGGAACGAAAAGGCCACATGTGATTATGACTGGGAGTGGAGTCCATCCTTTGAAGAAAGTGTATTGTATTTCCTCTCAGTCTCCTTTCTGTATGAAGTATTTTTGTACTTTACTCTGATGAGCATGTTTATATATCCTGGGAGCATAACTCATCATAGTGACTTGAGCGTTCGACCCTTTGAATTTGGCGTCCCAGCTATTCATGTTGCTTCAGCTGCTTATGTTGTGAGTAAATCCTTTTTTTAATAAATTCCTTAATAACAATTATGTATCTTGCTGATTTAGATGAATTCTGATTCTTGTTAATAACCATTATGAGTATTTCGACGTTACAAAACACCATTATGGTTGGAAGCTCTGAGGAAGAAGATACAGATGACCAGGGACTTGAGAAATCTTTCCATACTAAAGTAGTTGAAGAACCTGGGGTCGAAATATAAAAGACTTGGTGATGAATCATACTACAAGGCACGTTCTGCTCCTAATGACTCGTCGTAGCTCCAAGTAAGTATCCTTCATTATTTTAGAATACAATGACATGATTATAGCTCTTAAACTCCAAAACATGTAAAACCGTGCATAATTTCATGTGGAATTTTGGTGATTTTCGGTGTCAAAAAAATTCATATTTAGGTCTTCTTGCCGTAACGGCCGTAGGATCTTCGTCCGATGTTGGAATGGGGTGTTTGACCTCTCATTATTTAGATAACAGATAAATCTAACTTATCCTGAAAGAATTTATGAATTTGGAGCTCATTTTCTAGGGAAAAAAACCTGACACCGAGCGTCCAAAACTTTTCCAAGCAGAATTTTGTAGGTTTTCAGCTTTCATGTAGTCGACCGTTTTGTTTTCCCTTATTATCTTGCTTCTTCGGTTATTGCTCCCTTTTGTCATGTTATATTATACATCCATATGAATAGTTTGGCATATAAATCACCCCAAATTCCTTACCAATTAGCGTCAGTTTAAGTTCTTTCACAGAGTAGTGTAAAAACGTTTTTGTCGACATTTTTACAAAACGACTCATATCTCTTTTAAACCATATTTCATGACCCAAAACACTTTTTAATGAATGTTTAGGTTGATACTATACATAATTTAAGAATTCCATAATTTGTGCTTCAATTCCTTACGCTTGAGACATAATCTCTATAATGTCTCTATTTTTAGAGGGGGAAAGAGCTGGATCAGAGAGATGAATTTAGAGGTAAAGAATCGGAGGTTACCATGATCTATAAAGCTGGTGATGTATCCTTTCCACATCTAAATCATAGGCAAGTTCTTCCATATGCGATTGTTGAAGGAAACACTCTGGATGGCGTTACTGCCAAGAATATTGATACGACAGATACTGCTCTGCTCGAGTACCCAAATGCTGGAGTTAGCTTTGACTTTAGGTTTGAAACGACTCGACTTGGATATATGTACATTGGTGGATTCATGGTCCTGTCTGCCTATGCTGAGTTGTATACCAAAATATGGAAGAAGTTCGGCCATTTCTTTGTAGATAATCCCAAAACTACCATACTCTGGAGAATGATGTGTTTCTATCACTACCGACTGTGTGTGAGATGATTAAATTCCTTGTAAAGAGATACATGATATAGTACTTAAAGAATGAAAGGATGCTTTTGATGAGGTTGAAAGGGCTAAGCTTAATGTAGCATGGTTTCGTCTTCATTTTGAAGTTACTGAAAAGTATCTGCAAGATAGAGGTACGACTCCAAGCTTGGAGACATTTACCAAGGCTAAATATGAAGTTGAGAGGATGGCTCAGGAGTTGAATCTTGCAACTGAGATTTTTGGTAGGTTGGAAAAGGCGCATTCTGAAGGTGCTGAACCAATTTCCAAGGAATTTTTTTAGTTCTATAGGTTTTCTGAGATATATTACTTTTTGTGGTTTTATTTTGGGATTTTTCTTAGTAGGTAGAGATTCTTGAATGATTTGAAAAGACACATATATATTGTTGAAGGAAATAAGGCTTTGCTTGATTAATAAATTGAAATCCTAAGTATGAATGCAAGATGTTGCAAACATTTTGGTGAAATTACAAATATTGCATAAAATAGGTAAATATTGTGAGATGGTGGTAGCATGTTTTTAAGCTTGTGAGTTGTAAGACACTTTCCATGCATGACCACCCCTTCTGGCTTGTCATTATTGACAAGTTTTTAGTAATCGACGATCATAGTTTCGGTGATGAGATACGGTTCTTCTTCAGAAGAGGATGTGATCTTCTTTATTATGTTTCCGAAATGGAAGGCATCGGGTTCAAGCCCCTTAACTTCATGACATATCTTTTGAGTGCTTGGGTTGCTATTTGCTTATCCCCATAGAGACAACCCATATCCATTTGTTAAAATTTTAAAAAGCATCAACTTCTTATTCACATCGCCGAGTCAGAGTAGGGTTGATATTCGGGTCAAGTCCCCAAGATTTGATGGGACGTGGGATTGTTGGTTGCAGAGAAGTTAGTTGAATGTGACTTACTTGTGTGAGAAACCTCTGGACATATGACGCTACGTTCTCTTCTGGTAGTTACTTCACGTTCAGCTCCATTGTGCGAAGAAACTCGCCTGACAATTCGTCCTCCGAATTTGCTGACTTGTTTGAGATCCTTGGAGGTATTGATGTTGGTGGAGAGCATACACTCGTTGCTTCCTTGTTGTTGTAGATCCAAGGGCATCCCCAGAACCATGTCGTAATCTAGATCTTCTTTGAGAATGTGAAACTTTGTATATGCTTGGGTGTGACCCATTTTTACTTTAAGAGTGATATAACTATAGGCACTCTTGGAATTCCCTTCAGGATTCTTAATTGTTGTTGATGAATTTACGATTTGTGACTGGAAATTCCAGAAGCTCTCAGGGTTTTGATAGTGATGATATTCACATCAGTGCCTGCATCAATTAATGTGTGCTCGAATTTGGTGTCCTTAAGGCAGGAAGTGGTGAGAAGTCCCCAGCTAGGCTTCTCAGTACGTTTGATGAGTATGTCTTCTGGAGTTGGTTTAGGGAAGTCAGTAGCTTTTCGGCGAAGAGTAGACGCTTGCCCAATACAACGCGATTGAGAACAATAAAAATATCTTTGTGTTGTGCCTTCGATAGGTAAAGAAGTTCAGATACGCGCTTCATCATGGATTGGACATTTCTGTTGACAGAATCTCTGGAAAGAGTGAAGCTCCTGAAAGGTAGGGGCTCTTTGTGAACACCTACAGTCCCCAAGCATAGCTCTCCTGAGTCACCTTTTTCTCTGAATATGCTTCTCAAGCCATTGCATTCGCTAGTGGGATGGTTGACGAACCTGTGTATTTGACATATCCTCTTCAGTAGGTGGTTGTCGCACAGGTGGTAACTTGATAGCTCCATTTTGTACCCATAGTTCTAACAATTCGAGGACCTCTTCCATGGGAAAGGAAAAGTCCAGGATTGTTAGATCTGTCTTGTTTCGTTATGACTGACGCAGAGCTTCAACTGAGCCTTATCCTTGAATTGATGTTGGTGTTATCGGAGCTGATGTAATATGCTTAGCCTGTGATGCTGATTGGGGTGTTGCTGCTTTTCTCTTGGATCCTTCATCAGTGATAACTCCTATAGAGTGCTTGGTAGAATGTTATTTGTTTACATGACGTCTGCTTCCACGAGTGTCTCCATGATTTGTTCTCTGGCGGGTCATGTCCTTTCCAACAAGGCTAGAGCAGTTGTTTTTGATCTCTTGGCGGCCTCATGTAGCTTAGAGAAGGTTTGAAATCGTAAATTTTCTAATAAAGAACGATAGACAAAAATCATACCATTAATGAAAAGCTCAACCAATTGTTGCTCAGCCACGTTCTGGTCATGGCAGTCGAGAGCTTGTGTTCTGAACCTCTTTACGTACTCGTTGGGATGCTCGTTGTTCCTTTGAAACATTCTTCCCAGATCCAAGAAAGTAATTTCTTCAGAGACAAAGAAATACTTTTTATAAAAGGCATCAACCATATGAGACCAACTGTGAACACTATTAGGAGCGAGGTTGTTGTACCAAGTGTAATCTCTTCACTAAGAGATTTCGAGAATTCTTTGAGACGCAAAACCTAAATATATTTGTGAACTCCTAGCGACTCTAAGAATCGAGAAACATGTTCTCGAGCAGTTTTGGTGCCATCGTAAAATGAGAACGGAGGAGATGAGTATCCGCTCGGCAGTGTAAACCTCTGAATTTTTGTTGGGTGAGAGGGTTGGTGTTGATGGAACAAAGATAAGTCTTCCTTTCCACGATTTCGCAGGAGCCTTTCCAGGTCTTCACGATTGACAAAGTTTTGTTGTGGTTGACTCCTTTATCATGTACGGTCAGTGATGATCTGTATTTCATCATTCTCTTGTGCATTAGCTTTTGACGTGTTAGCACCACCGGAAGTTGCGTTCTTGACTTGCTACGTTTGACAACGACGCTGCTCTGGTGTTTACTGCTCATTTAAAGCCTTAAGGAAGGTAAGAACTTCCTTCTGAGTGGTGGCCCTGGTTATTTGAGTTTCAACCAAGGTATCTTGTCGCTTCATTAATCGGCTATGGTTGGTGAGGCCTGCTCCTTGCCTTTGACACTTTCAGTGATGTGGAGAGGAGTTTTAGTACTTTTAGTGGTGTTTTGAGGAATGGTTTCTGGGTCTCCACCACTGGAATTACAAGTATTAGCAACGGCTGTTGAACTTGAATTAGGATTGTTTGCTGAAACTGGCCTAAGATCCACCATTTTGGAATAATTGAATTTTTCTACCGAGAGGTTGATCTCCGTATGTGGTCACCAATTGTTTGTACCTAAAAATGCTCTCAGGCAAAACAATATACTGTTGAAGTACTTTTTGTAGGTTCGAGGATCAAAATCGTACAATATAAATAAAATAAGTAGGATATTAGTATTTGTTCTGCTTCAGTTACAAAGAGAGGAGATGGGTTGATCTTAGGGGAGGGAAGCAAAGAAAGTTGAAGGAATTTTATGTAGAATTGTGTGTTATGGTAGAAAAATAACAGAGTTTGAGAATGATTTTCTATATTTTCTCTATATGTCGCTTGTTTTCTCTTGTTGTGGTTCTCCCCTCTTTGATGAAATTGACTAAGCATCCTATTTATAATATTTGGGACTACACACTTTCCTTGTAATGTAGTGTTAGTTGTGGGGAGATGGAGAAGTGGGGGTTGTGGTAATTGTCCACTTTTGTCATTGGAAGTTTCTGGAAACTTCTGGACCATTATTCCAGTATCTTTTAAACCACTCAAACTTACCGGTAGTACTACACCCATGTTGTTGTAAACCACCATACAAAAACCCCATGTTTTATCCCCCATTTTAATGTGATTTGATGTCTCGTAAGAGTTAGTGGGGTTATAGCTTCAAAGCCATGAGCCTTGTTGTAAAAATAATATTTCTAGTAGACTTTATGTCAATTTTGTCGCAATAATGGTTCAAGTAATTGTGCTAGCTTGAACGAATAGTGGTACTAGCATGAGAAATAATATTTCTAGCCGTAGCGGAGTGTGGGACCTAGCAGTGGAGCTTGGTGCTGCATAGAGCATTGGTGTTGTACTGATCTTGGGCACACAGAGCTTCGTGTTGCACGGAGTTTAGCGCGTACGAAGGGCTGGTTGCACGGAGCGTTGGCTGCATGGAGCGCTGCACGGACCGTTGGCTGCATGAGGCTTTGCGCGTACAGAGCATTGGTTGCACGAGGCGCTGGAGCTTGGCATTGCACGGAGCTTGGGTGTATTGCTGATGCTAGCGCTGTTGTGGCCCACTTCTCAGACTTATGAGACTGGATTTTAGACTAAAGTTCTAACACAAAATAGAAAATAAACAAAAGATGATAATAAATATTTACTCAATTTTTAATTAAATGCATTTAATCATAAAAAGAATTATAGAAATTAATTAAATAAAAATTACCACATATTTATTGGAAAAAATGGCTTCCTTCGGTCATATTAGTTTAATTGTTATTCTTTTAGTCTATATTTCATATTTTATGTTTCATCAGATGGTACCTCATCAGATGGTTGTATAAGACGGTAGGTTATAGAAAAGAATGAAAAACGAAAAGGGATTCTTTGTTGTATTAAGAATTCCTTTTTGGATTTGTTATGGATATAAGATCCTCCTATGTTATACTTCAATTCTCGAGAATGAATCGATCTGAAATCTCAAATATTGTTATTCATGATTTTGATCCGATTCAATATCAAATAACATTGGGATGCAATTCATTTCATTGAATTTAGAGGAGAAGATTTATCATCTCTATGGGATTAGATCCCGAGTTATTGTGAAATATCCTCCCTCACCAACAAAGCCCTCAGCTATCTCAGTTTCTTTTCTGCCTATTGAATCTGACAACAAAAAAACAATTTTTTTTTTGAAATAATAATAAAAGAATCAAGAAAAAAAGGAAAAAAGTTATTTATTTTCATTGTTTTAATGTATATTTCTTTTTGTATTTATTCGTTAAGGTCGTAGGAAAAAAGAAATCTATAAAGAAGTTTTAAGCAATAAGAATTTGAGGTTAAGAGTTATAAATTGTCAAAGTTTTATGAAGTTCAAGAGTTCATCATCAACAGTTAAAGACGAAGGCGTTTCTATGTGACGCTGTAAGAGTGGTGTTGATTGTAAATTGGATGAGACGGTGAGTGAGCATTCCCATCCTCGCATAGTGATTGATTTCATTTCGTAGAGATCATCAGAAAACAGGTACTTTTCTTCCCACGTTTCCATGGGATATTCAAATATAATTCGAAAGGTTTTCCCTTCCCACCATTCAACATGTACACGGTTTCTACCTTCATTCCCGCCTGCCCACATGAGAATTATAAAGTGCGTCTTTTGAATGTAATTTTATAAAACCCTATTGGTGAGGCAGAAGTCGAGACATTCGATCGCTCTCGAACCAGAATTCTTTCAGTTTTCTCCTAACTCAAGAGTTAAGCATGATAATAATGTTCTTTGGCACTTCTAACTTTTTATTATTAGCGTGCAGAAACTTTATGTCCTCATAGCTCTTTGGAAGCATGTGCTTTGAAATATTTGAAAGTTAAAATAGGTTTTATGGGTAAATCTCTATTAAATCCTCACGAGACTATAACTCATCCACTAGGGACGCCTAGGGGTTTAAAGGCTTATTACACATGTTAAGTGTAATCGTATCCTCAATGAAAGGGAGTTGTTGTATTTTAATTTAGTTTTCATATTAGGTTTAATTTAGTTTAGTATGCTCGAGGACTAGCAAAGTCTAAGTATGGGGGAATTTGATAGGTGTATAAAACACCTTAATTAATATCAATTGATTATGCTTTCTTTACTATTTTCTCTTGTATTTTATGTATATTACGTTTTTTTAGATTTTGTAAGTACTTTGGAGTTACATGAAGCAAAATAAGATAATTAGGAGCTCAAGGCACTATTTGGAGGCATTGGGTGTTGATGGAATCAGTTAGCAAGGCTAGAAGTCTCTAATGTATCAAAACAGAAAATTATTAATGGGCATCCAGATTTACAAATGAATTCAGAGTATTACTAGGGGGAAACTCACTATTTTCTAAAAGAGTGTTATATGGAGTCAAACTGTAAAGGGAAACCAAGCTTGGGGCGCCTAAAACCAGTTTTATATCTTATATCTAATCTAAACCTAGGTCGACTCCTTCCCTCTCCATTAGTTCTAGGTCTTACTCGTGAGCCATAACCCCTTAATATTGCAGTATGGTTCACGTCGGCGAGAGGTTAGGGCATAATTCTAAAAGAACAAGATATCAGAGAAGATAAGATGTGTTTTGAATGTGTGGAAGTTTGGTTTGAGCAAAAAGACGGGGAAGAAAGTTAGGCGGATTTCCCTATTGGGCCAGGTCATTTCGGGGCAAGCGTATCATTTATCATAAAGAGGATGTTGATGAGTTTGAGAAGAGGTAAATTGAGGTCTTGATGGTTATTTTGAGAAGAACTTCAGATGGGTTTTGAACTCGTTGTTGAGAGTGAGGAGTTAGAAGTGAAGGTTCAGTCGAGATAGTTCAGGTCAAGAAGATGAGTTAGAAACTGGTGGTTATTGTTGTCGCTGTTGACAACATAATGGATTTTGATTCTTGGGTTCGACCAAATTGAAGTAGTATGACATGATTTGAAACCAAGAACGAGAAGAAGATGGGCTGCTACAATTGATGCTGTCGTCGGTGAGAATGAATTGGAGAGATGGGTTTTAGTGGAGAGAAGCCGAGAGAAATTCAGTGAGGAAGCTTCCGTGAGTTTTAGGTTTTGTGAAGCTATGAGTGAATTTGAAGTTTCCAGCAGAACGAGAAGAGTTGAAGAATGGGTATCAAATCTGTTGGTTTGAATTTAAATTGAATAAAGTTTTGTTGGCTGTGAACAATTGCAGTGATTGTTATGGCCGGAAATAATGGGTAGGATTTGAATTTGATTATTACCGTGAAAACAATTATGGGTTTGTGAAGAATACTTGTGTTAGATTGTGCGTGATAGTGAATGAATGAAATCATGTGCAGGGAAGGCTATGAGTTTGGATATTCGAATTGCCGGAAACACCAACAGAAACGCTCACAAGTTGTTTGCTAAAATGCCCCAATGCTACCTTGAAAGTCTTATCATGTTTTGGATTATGGGCTTGAGTCTGATTTGGGCCAAGTCACGAGCCGAGTGATCATGGTGTTTGGACTATTTCTTTAGACATGGAATTTAGAAGAAGGGCTTACCAATTTTTAGAAATCAGAGAGTTAGGGTTTTATTAGAAATAAGAGTTCTATTTTAAAAAGGTTTTGCTATGGGAGAAAGCTATATAAAAGCAACCACAACAAGAGGGGGAGATATCTAGGTTTTTATCTAGTTTTTTTCTACTTTTTTTTGTAGGTTTGTGCGGAGAAGATTTTCACACCTAGGGTTTGCAATTATTTCTTCTATTTAATTTTTTGAACTCCATTATGTTTAGCAAATTATTATTTGATTATGGATATTTCAAAACTATGTGATATGATTTGTTTAAGTTAATATTTCTTTCTCAATATTGTATTATTGTTTGTCTTTTACGGAGCCTATGACCATGAATTGTTTGCTAGTGTTCAAACGGCCAATTGAATATCTTGTTTCCAATTCTAATGCTAGATAATTGAACCGTAATCCGTAATTTTTATGGCGATTTAATCACATGTAGAAAAATATCAACGTTGCAATGGGATGTTGTGGACTTTGATGTGTGAAAGATAACCCTAAATTAACATGTCGAACTTATGAACATGTGGTTAGGATCAACCCGCATCATAGAGCATACCGGTCAATAAAGTTACACTAGAGAGCTTATTAAAAGTAGCCTGATTGGCTAGAAGCGAGTAGAGAACTTATTCTGTGAAGTGACCTTGGAGTCTAATTGGACTTGTTGAACTCAAAACTTGTCTAGGGTTTTTAATAAACGTATTTTGAAGAAGATTTCACTTGTATTCATATTCACTAGTGGAGAAAGAATCCTTAATCATTCTCATCCTCATATTTGTATTCTTTTACTTGTTTACGTAACTTTGCATTAATATATTTTCAGAAACTTGAATCGACAACTTTGACTCAACTCTCCCTTAGGAACTAACCTGATTATCATTGTTCTACTAGTTAGTGTAATAAGTAAGGAATATATTTTTGACGAGCTTGACACTTCAGTCAAATTAGCGCCGCTGCCGGGGAACAGTTGGCATATCTAGTTGTTATTTAATTTTCTGATTTTACAAATCGTTTTCTTTCCAGTTTCTTTTACTAATTTGTTTCTTTTAGAATCTTATTTTCAGGTACAATGAATCATTCTTTTTGCATGCTCACGATTGGTTAGTGATATTCATCACTTGTCTAGAACAATAGGTAAGTTCTCTAAACGAGAGGTGCGCATAGATTATTTTTTTTAGGCTTTATCGAGATGAATCCTTTTGGAAATAACATATATGGTTCAAAAAAACAATCATTCTATGGTGATCAGTTTAATTATCAATCTCATTCTTATAACTTCCAACCATATGTGGGATATGATCAAAACAAATATTTTGGCTACAATCATCCTGCGAAACCTTATGATAATTCTCATACATACCAAGAACCTTACAACGGGTATGTAAGTAAACAATCACGAGGATGGGAGGATAGTTATACTTATAATCAGTTGTTTTCTAGTAATGTGCAGATGTCAGAGAATTTGGAACTCAAAAACTAATGATTCTGAATTAAAACCTACTCATCTTTATCATGTTCTTTCTTCACTCATTCCAAAAGAAGAGATATGGTCTGAAAATTCTATCGTGGGTAATGTTGGGAAACGTATTACATCAGAAAACTCTCTAAAAGACACGATCAACTGGAATAAGCTGGAGCATCAGAAGAGACTCTTCAAGAAATTAACAGGGTCATACAAATGGAACTCCAACGTCGTTGGGATATTGAAGATTATGAGGTTGACGAAAATTCCAATGATGATTCCGAGGATGAACAATCTTTGAATATCGATAATTTTGGTACTAATAGCTCAACTCATGATCATAATGATCATTCTCTTATTCAAAAGGAAGAAGTTGATTCTAGAAACACGAAAGTTATTGATGGTAAGACTTATTTTGTGTATGAGAGCGATAATGATTATGATTTCTTTGTGCATACCTCCCAGAATTCAGAAAAAGTAGATAATTTGAATGATAAGTTGAATTGTGAAGAAGAGCATAAGTGCTACGATGAATTACTTGGAGAAAATTTGATTCTAATGATGAAGACTTGCATGTTATACAAGAAACTGATGAAAATGGCTTGTCAAGAGTTTGAATGAGAATGATGATACTTGAGATGTGGGAATAGAATTTTTCAGTAGTACCAAGGGTCCGGTAATACAAGACGTTTTGCAAGGTTTTTCCAACCCTATATATGAATCTCTATCTAATGATGATCCTCTAAAACTAGAAATAGTTTCCCAAAAAGTTTTTAATCCATCTTTTAAGAAGATACCTAATTTGGGGTTGGAATTGAATGTTTCAAAAGTTTTATCTGAATTCCTTGCATCTAAGTATCCGCCATATGTGTTTGATTCTAATACTATGTAGGTTTGCTAAGAGGAACACATAGAAGTTCCTTCCACTTATGTTTTGTGTAGACTTCCGAGCGTAGAATGGACTAAGTGTGGGGGTAACTCTTTTGGGATGTTAGTTTCACTTTTACCATCTTATGCTAATATTCTTGTGAAGTTATTGTTAGCAACGCAGATTTTTTTCTGGATGGATCCATAAATTTTCAAATTGTTGGTATACGGGCTATCACAAAGTCATGATGACAACTTTAAACCAAGCGCTGCATGGGAGGAAACCCATTGGTTTAGTATTATTTGTAATTTTTCTTGTTTTTTTTCTTCTGAATTTTCATGTCATTGTAAGATTTCCCACCTTGATTTTACATTAGATGAGTCAATTTACATTGAGGACAATGTAAATTTTAAGTGTGGGGGAGTGGTTAAGCATATAGAATTCTTAAGTATTCACTTTTATGTAGAAAATTTCAACTTTTTTGTAACTATTTGCATGAAACCTCCAACTTTTAGATATTTTAGAGTCACTTAGTATACCTCTAGCTACGCTTACATATGGAGTTCTTACCGAAATAATTGAACTTAGAAGTATTAGAAAACTATATTCAGTTTTCTTAGTTTTTGAGAGGCTAGAGTTGACAAAATGGAACTTAAACCGCCGGTGACGAATTAGTTGCAGAAAGAATACATTATTAGAGAGATTCAATACCCATGATTGAGGAAATAGACCTTCAATTCTTTGTACCTGTCTAAATTGTCTGTTTACAGTGTTTCATCTGCATAAACTCCAGGTAGAATGATGAGCTACCCAACCTTGCACCAATTTCAGCACTACTTTTCGATCTCTTCAGTGCTAATTACTGTCAATAATGAGGGTGACATCAGAATTGCAAAAAAATCTTACCTTGTAGTTTGATTTGAAGTTGGCACCATTCTCTCCCTCTCGACAACAACAGGCCCATAGAAACAACATCATCATCAACAAGCGGAACATTAAAAATTTGAAGAAAGTTGAAGACGTTCAAGGTTTACAAGCAACACTACAAGAAAGAGAAAAATTCAGATTCAAAGTGAAGTAACAATATAAAGAGCTGAATTTTATATACTAGTTGAAGACTAAGTACAAGAGCGAAAATATCAAAAGAAGTGAATTTTTTGTGAAGTTTATGATACCGAGACAATACAGGTTGTGAAGAATCAAGTGGTAAAGTTCTTTCCTCACGGCCATATTAATTTCATTGTTATTCTTATAGTATGTATTTCATATTTTATGTCTCAAAAAATAATCAAAAAAAAAAAATGTTTTCATTGTTTTAGTGTATATTTCTTTTTGTATTTATTCATTAAGGCCGTAGGAAAAAAGAAATCTATAAAGAAGTTTTAAGCAATAAGAATTTGAGGGAAAAGTTATAAATTGTCGAAGTATTACGAAGTTCAAGAGTTCATCATCTATTGTTGAAGACGAAGACGTTTCTATGGGACGTTGTGAGAGTGGTGCTGATTGTAGATTGGATGAGAAGGTGAGTGAGGATTCCCATCCTCGCATAGTGATTGATTTCCTTTTGTAGATATCATCAGAAAACATGTACCTTTTTTTCTCACGTTTCTATGGGATATTCAAATATAATTCGAAAGGTTTTCCCTTCCCACCATTCAACGTGTACAAGGTTTCTATCTTCATTCCTGTTTGCACACATGGGATAAAGTGCCATAAAGTGCGTCTTTTGAATGTAATTTCATAAAACCCTATTGGTGAGGCAGAACTCAAGAAATTTGATCGCTCTCGAACCTGAATTCTTTCATATGGTGGTTTTCTTCTAACTCAAGAGTTAAGCATGATAATAATGTTCTTCGACACTTCTAACTTCTTATTATTAGCATGCATAAACTTTATATCCTCATAGCTTTTTGGATACATGTGGTTTGAAATATTTGAAAGTTGGAGTAGGCTTTGTGGGGAAATCTCTAGTACACCCTCACGAAACTATAAATCCTCCACTAGGGACACCTAGGGGTTTGAAGGCTTATTACACATGCTAAGTATAATCGTACCCTCAACGAAAGAGAGTTGTTGTATTTTAGTTTAGTTTTGCTGTTAGGTTTAGTTTAGTTTATTATGATCGAGGACTAGTAAAGTCTAAGTGTGGGGGAATTTGATAGGTGTATAAAACACCTTAATTAATATCAATTGATTATTCTTTCTTTGTCATTTTCTCTTGTATTTTATGTATATTACGCTTATTTTAGATTTTGTAGGTACTTTGGAGTCACATGAAGCAAAAGAAGATAATTAGGAGCTCAAGGCACTGATTGGAGGCATTGGGTGTTGATGGAATCAAAGCTAAAAAGGATAAAAGGCTCTAACTCGAATCACCATAGGAAGTACTAGATTGCATATGCTTTAGGGTATCCCTCCAAGACAAAGAACTAGAATTTTGCTCACTTTCATGTTCATAAGACGGGTGTATGTACGAATAGTAATTGGGATCACCCTGGTATGAGTAATAACCTCCAAAAGGTTGGTGGTGACCCCGACTTCTATCCACACAATGTTGATAGTATGGATAATGTCTATTTTAAAATTCAGTCGGGTATTCATTGTATTGGTCCTCATAGTACCAGTTCGATATTTTCTAAAAACTTCATAATATATTAAAAAAATCTAATTAAATAAATCCTAACATGAAGGGGGTTCTAAAAATCACAAGCAAGGATGACTCAACCAAATCAAACCTATCGAATCTAGCAAACAAAAAGCATGATGGATCCACTTAGATTGTTTCTAGACCAGCATTTATTGCTTCGAAAGGAAACTAGTTACAGTTTTAGCAAACCTCTTAGAACGATCTGAATTAGATTAAGTCGAAGAGAAACATGATAAGCTCTAAGGAGCTTTGATAACCCTGTCTCTTTGGAAACTTTTCCCTGGGTTACAAGGAGACTCTAATCAACTTAAAATATTCTTCCTGAACTTCGAGTTAGGCTAACAAAGTAACAAATACAGTCCATTTGAACGAGTTTCCTATAATCTCGTTACCCTATCGGTCTCTTTCTAGTCAAAATTTTAAGGTTTAGGTTCGCGTTTGGTAACGTGTTCCTAAAGCGGGCAAGAAGGAAACGGTGATGAAATTGGAGTCCTTATCTTGTATGGCCAGTTCTTGTCCTTTACTAGAAAAATAATTCCGTATTCAGTTCCTCAACATATATGCATACGAAGGAATACAGTAAACCCACTTGCAGGAGATTCGTGGATTGATCTACCTCCCGTACCAGACGGGGGATGAATCGGTTGTAGTCGACTCAGGCCACCGACTCCTGTGTCAGTGTACGAACCCGAGGGGACGAGACAGTATCGTAATTGTCGTCCTTCCCTGTTGCATTTTATATTTAAATTACCCTTCCGTATGGTTTAAAAATTAATAAAGTCCACAGTCCCAAAAATAAAGTCCAAAAAGTGTCCAAAAGAAAAATTATAGAAATAATAAAAATTTCCTAATACAATTTTCTAAACAAATAAAATATAAAAAAAATCTAATTAAAAATAAAAAATTTTGTCTTCTTTTCCGTTCTTTAAGCTTTAACTTTAACTCCAAGTCTTTAACACCAAAGTATTTGGCTCAATTTCCTTTTAATCCAAAATCCAAAACCTGTAGCAAAAAGAAAAAATACCCAGAGAAACATAAAATAGAACAAAGTAAAAATAATACTAAAACAAAAATTAAAACCTAAAAATAAATCTAAAACTCTAAATCTAAAGACAAGTCCGCGTCGGCGGCGCCAAAAATTGATGTAGTTTTAAAACAGTGGTAGAAAGTTTGATTCTCAGACTTGTAAAGATTTGATTTTTAAACCTAATTTTTAATACCAAAAATAAAGAAGATTAAAATAGAATTGATTCAAGAATTGTGGTAAACACTGAGACTAAGGATTCCACTATTATCAAATTTTACAAGTGATTAAACATGCATAATTATTTTGCAATTCATAAATTCAAGTTATTCAAAATAATGCCAAAGTTAGATTTTCAAAATAATAGTTGTAAATCAAAAGTATGAGACATTAAAAGTTTAAAACTCAGCATGACCCATCAAAAGAAAACACAACTACTTGATAAAAACCATTTTTTCCAATTTTAATTCAAAGAAAATAATATTAAAAGAATTATAAAAAAATAAATAAAATAAGAATTACCACTTTATTATTGGGAAAATAGCTTCCTCCGTCGCCCCAGCAATGGTGATTAGCTCATCATATTGGAAAAACTCTCAAAATAAGTTTTCATAGCTCAAAAAAGTGTTTACAATGATGAAATAAAGGTAACACAGGAGAACTGATACGCTTATAAGCGTTACAGAAACTGTTCTTTGCATGGTTGAAGAAAGAAAAGAAAACATAAGAGAAAAGACGGACTCTGGACGCTGTAGATTTTTGAATGGATAGGCGACATAGAAAATGGCGGTTTGGTGGTGTAGTCTGTTAATCTTCTTCTTCTTCCCAACAGCGTAAGTATTTTTTCTCCTGATTTTTTTTCCGGTGGCTCCAACTTGATTTTTCTTTGCTTCTCTTTGTTATATATAGTATTTGTCAACCTGGAAACCCTTGGGAACCGATAAGGATTCAGAAACAACTCCAACTCAAACTCCAAATCTTCTTTAACAGAATCCCGGGTGAAAAAGGATTCACCAGCACTAAAACTTGATTGTCAACCATTTTTTACGGCAGAATTGACGTGTTAGGATATCTTTTGAGTGTTTAATCATTTTGAGATACCAAGAACATGTTTTAATCCCATAGATCTCGGTTGCCAACCAATCCAGGAATTTTTCTACGTGAAGAACCATTTCCCTCCATTCTCGGGTTTTTTGAAATACAAAAGGGGGTGCCCCCAAACCAAGAGCTGGGTGCCTTTAAAACTTTGTCCTAGGTGCCTTTAGCAACTTTTCCGGGTGCCTTTAAAACTTTTTGAGCCGAATTAATCATAAATTATTATTCTCGAAAATACCTACAAAGACATAAAAACCCATAATAAGTATAAAATCGAACACTATCAAAATAGATAATCAAGCACAATTTAGACACAAAAATGTGTCTATCAAATACCCCCAAACTTGTTATTTGCTAGTCCTCGAGCAAATCTAATCTAGAAAATAAAATCCTAACTCACTTTCGTAGGAATCGCGACTACATTAAGCATATGTAATAAGCGGTTAAACCCCTAGGTGTCCCTAGTGGACGAGTTTTGTCTCGTGAGGGTTTACAAGAGGTATACTCACAAAACCTTTACTCCAAATCCTATCTACATGTGAACGATTGAGGATAAACACTAAACAAGCTATTTAGTTGGCATACTAAATTCTTCGACTATGGGAATCATTACCCTATATGAGTCCAATTGTTGTACACGAGTTTTCACTCAGCGTACTAAAATTCATATATAAGATAACAAAGCTCTACTTAGATAGTTGTTCAACCACAATACTCAGAATCTATCAAAGTTCAATCACATGAATAGATTTAGAAGATGGATATAGAAGTGATGAATGGTGCATATGTTGACTAAGGTGAACGGTGTTTCCCATATCTGTCTGAAGGTCAATGCCAGGATGAATCTTAAAGGATTGAGATGCGCTCCCACTAATACCGACTCAACTGGTATATACAAGGGTCCAATCGATAGATTTATTGAAATAAAACAATTATAAATGTATTGACAACATGATTGGATCAAATTAAATCTAAGCGCTTGGTCTTTATCAGCATCTTACATGATAGTTCCCATGGATCTTGCGTTCCATGCTTGCTTAGGCGACGGAGACAAGGAGAACGCACACATATTGCTATCAAAGTGTTAATACTCGATTTTTATTTTTATTTTTTTTTCAAAATAAAATATAGTCTAAATAATCTCAAACACTCTACTCCATCTTGGCGGTGATAACAATTCGATACTGGTGCCCCACCAAATCACTTAGAGAAACACAAAAATTGCAAAAATAAAAACAGAAGGTGATATGGTTGAGATAGACTCTGAGACATGGTGACAACTATCATGTTATTTCTAACACCTGAACTTTGTCCTTTTATGAATAGACCATTTAGCTGGGCACACCAATTCCTATATAAAAAGAGCTAAGTTTTCATCGAATTTTTCACAAGTTTTTAAACTGTGGAGTTTTTATTTTGCACTTAAAGTTTCTCTCTTACCCCCAAACTTAAATTTGACACTGTCCTCAATGTTCTAAAGATAAATGGTTAAAAAAATGAACAAGGAGAAACTGTTACCAATCGAAGGAAAGGAGTTAAGAAAAGATATTATCGTGTCGCATGAGCATGGGTTATCTCCCAAGAAGTGCTAAGTTTAAAGTCTTCATCCAGACTTATAAAGAATTAGTCACCTCATAAAATCATATAGCAATAGTCGGAACAACTGTGGGTCATCTGAATCAAATAGTTCTATCACAAATAAGAGGAAACTACAACATGCCAAGAAAATGAACAAACCGAGCACACCCTTATCTAGTTTTCTGTTTAAGACAACTACTTTTAGATGTGGTTCAGGTTCAGTCATGGGCTGGAAAAACTCAACTAAGAACTTAGTAGCACATAATAATAACCTGAATAATTATGGATTCTCAAAGTCAATCAGATTTGACTCACACAGTTGACTACTATGAAGGTGGTTTCTTAAGCAAATGTGTCGATTCTGATTTCCTAAAGTAATTAGGCTTAGTCTCAAAACTTAAGAACTGACACATTCGAAATTCATATGTTCCCACTTATGGAAGAAAATATTTTGGTGGAAAAACAAAGTCAATCTTGGTATTAACGTCTAGGTAAACCACATCGACCAGAGGATGGGTTTCTAACAACTGAACTTCTTTCTGGACATGATTAGGTTTGGGAAACAGTTCTTGAAGATAGTCTCTTAATATGGTAGAGGCACAAACATCAAGTCCCAAGTGAGGGACTTTTAAAAGAGACAAAGGTAAAGCACAGGGAGAATGATAATCACCCCCAAACTTAGAATTTTGGGTGTCTCTAGATAGACTAGTCACAATTTCCCTAATTTCTAGATCATCAGATTCCTGAAAATGGTCAATTGCTTCTTCTGAGTTATAATCAATTGGTGCATCCTCACTAATATTTAAAATCTCTACGGGTCTATCTTTGTTATCTAAGACTATTGTTTCTAAATCGTTGGACTCTGAAACAGTATTCTCATGATAAACTCGTTCCTCTAAACCATTATCGGTTTCTAAACAAGAAAATTCTACATCGTCTAAAACAGTGGTATCTTTAGTTAAATCCTCTTCCTTTTGAAGGTGAATAATCATTAAAAATATTTGGATTTGAACCAGAAATAACACTATTATCATGAAGCATAATTGGGGTGACAATTTCTTGATCATTCTGCCTGTATATTTCAAGTTCTTCATCAATATTATCCTCATCATCATAATAATATGAAGATGTTTGAACCTCGTCTAAATAAGTAGTGTTACCAATTCTATCATCATCCTCTTGAATAGGTGAATAATTATCAAGGGTAGCACTATGTTGGCAATTAAGATCATTTTGAGCAATATTATTCTTTGCAACACTTTCATTCACACTTAACGCAAATCTTTTTGTAATCTAAGTCAACTTCTTGATGGAATTTTCTAGAGAAAAAACTAGATCATAAGTGCTAGATCGCAACTACTCGTGTGATTCTTCTAGAGGCATAATAGGTTCATTATAAGGACTACTAGGTTGCATCTGATTTAGAGCATCCCTCCAAGACAAAAAACTCGAATCACCATAGGAAGTACTAGATTGCATCTTCTTTAGGGTATCCCTCCAAGATAAAAAACTAGAATTTTGCTCACTTTCATGTTCATAAGACGGGTGTATGCACGAATAATAATTGGGATCACCCTGGTATGAGTAATAACCTCCAAAAGGTTGGTGGTGATCCCGACTACTATCCACACAATGTTGATAGTATGGATAATGTCTATTTTGAAATTCAGTCGGATATTCATTGTGTTGGTCCTCATAATACCAGTTCGACATTTTCTAAAAACTTCCTAATATATTAAAAAAATCTAAAAAAACAAATCCTAACAAGAAGGGGGTTCTAAACAATCACAAGCATGGCTGACTCAACCAAATAAAACCTATCGAATCTAGCAAACAAAAAGCATGATGGCTCCACTTAGATTGTTTCTAGACCAGCATTTATTCCTTCGAAAGGCAACTAGTTACAGTTTTAGCAAACCTCTTAGAACGATCTGAATTAGATTAAGTCGAAGAGAAACAGGATAAGCTCTAAGGAGCTTTGATAACCATGTCTCTTTGGAAACTTTTCCCTGGGTTACAAGGCGTCTCTAATCAACTTAAAATAATCTTCCTGAACTTCGAGTTAGGATAACAAAGTAACCAATACATTCCTTTTGAACGAGTTTCCTATAAGCTCGTTACCCTATCGGTCTCTTTCTAATCAAAATTTTAAGGTTTAGGTTCGCGTTTGGTAACGTGTTCCTAAAGCGGGCAAGAAAGAAACAGTGATGAAATCCGAGTCCTTATCTTGTATGGCCAGTTGTTTCCTTTTACTAGAAAAATAATTTCGTATTCAGTTCCTCAACATATATGCATACGAAGGAATACAGTAAACCCACTTGCAGAAGATTCGTGGGTTGATCGAGTCTTACCTCCCATACCAGGCGGAGGATGAGTCAATTGTAGTCGACTCGGGCCACCGACTCCTGTGTCAGTGTACGAACCCAAAGGGCCAAGACAATATCGTAATTGTCGTTCTTCCCTGTTGCAGCTTATATTTAAATTACCTTTCCATAGGGTTTAAAAATAGTAATAAAGTCTACATTCCCAAAAATAAAGTCCGAAAAGTGTCCAAAAGAAAAAATACAGAAATAATTTCCTAATACAATTTTTTAAATAAATAAAATCTATGAAAAAATAAATCATGTCGGCAGTTGAAGGAATGAATAAAATAGTGGTCGTACAACCGCCAAGTCCCACTAGCATGACAGGACTGGTTTTCACCATGATTTCCACTTCTCTAATCTTCCATTTCCCTTCAATTGTCACCACTTACTAGATCAATGTGTTAACTTCAACTTCCATAAATAGGTTCTTCAACCTATTGATAAAAACAATATACGATCATAGAACAATCATCTAAGAAGCATACAAGAAAACTCAGACTTGCGCAAGATAATATGATTTTCATCTTCATAGAAGTTCAACACATCCCATCACTATCATTAAATTCCATTGATTTCAATACCTTCCACGCTTCCCTCCTACAGATAAACCTTTCTCCTTCCTTTGTGACCGAAACAAAATTGGAGCGATTATTCCTTAATTTAGGCCAATTTTGTACAAATTGATATCTCGAATATTAAAATTACTTATGCAATACAAATGTTTGGCGTTTAGACGAGTTGCTCTAACTAGCATCAGCCTACTCCATCATTTTCCCATTTTATCCCTAAATTCGATTTTATAAACAACTGCAAACCGTAAATTCGCACTGTACTACACCCTTTTAGCAATAAATTGAACTATATCATTTATACAATGGTTTTGCATGGTTTTAATTTTTTGAAAACCATTGATTTTGGTTTGGTTCTGGTTTAACACAAAACCGAACCGAAAAACCGTTGGTGAAACCGTTAATATTAGCCATTAGATTCTTTTATTTCCGACAAATTGAATATGACCTAACTTAAATAATTCCACTCCCTTATCTTCACTATTTATTTTAATCATTTCATTTTATTAGTTGTACCGTGGAAGTCTATTTTTAATCATTTCATTTTATTAGTTGTATTGTAGTTTCATCCTTCAATTGTTCGTTTACAAATAATAGCATTAATGAGACGCCATGTTATTACACATTAAGAAAAGTACACAAAGACAATCTTTTCCAACTGTGTAGGAGGAATGATTGATTATTATGACACATGCGTAGTAAATATTAATATTATTATTAATTTACAACAATTTATGATAGATGAGGTCTTTATCTTCTTTAAGTTTAAGAATTTCTAACTTCGAATTTTCTTCCGAACAAACGGAAGGGGAAGGGTCTTCTTCGATGGATCCTTCTTGTTCCTATTTAGTCCCTTTCGTTTCGTAAATTTTTATTTAAGAAAAAGTAACGGTTTTTGAAAACTAATGGTTTTACACCGAACCATCTCAGTTCGGCCTTTACCAAAATGTTTATGAATGGTTTCGTACGGTTTCAGAAACTTAAAACCGTTACCCTTGGTTTCGGTTTTGGTTTCATCGAAACCTTACCAAATTGTACCATGTATAACCCTAGCTTCAAGCCTCTTACACAAGATTCTTTTTGACAATAATTTGATCCTTCTGAATTAAATAAAAGAGTACAAACATGCTATAAAATAATTGACTTCATGACATAGTGAAGCTCTATAACCACAATGATGATGTTTATTATATTCCAACCAAAATGATTTCAAGTTCTTACTTCATAAATATGTATTAGAGTAAAGAAGCAAGAACAAGTTCGTTCCCACGGAAAGGCAGGTGATTGGTAACTATTTTTGATTGCTTATGTAGCAGAGGGATTTTAATTATGATTAAACATAAATTATATAAAAGCAAGTAAATCAATACGAATTATCAGAGGTAGAGAGTATTGGTTAGAGGTTTCATCTTTTATTGTCCAACATGTTATCAAATGATTCATACTCAAAATTCATTCTCTCTTAATATCTACAACCCTAAGCATCCCATCTCGGGCTTACTCCGGAAAAATTCATTATATCATCGAAGGTGCAAGACCCGCATTTTGAATCATTTTCACTGAATAACTTGGGGGAAAGTCACTCAAGTTTAACCTAATTAAAGCAATGAATTTCATGATTTGAGGTTGTCATAAGCAATCCAACGCAAGAGACACTTGGATTTAACCTACATGACGCTTCTACACATAATTGTATGGCAACGTCTCGTTGTTAAAAATTATGTTATGCTACTAATTCCGGATCTCAAACCCTAAAAAGCTATAGATATGAATGCATGCTCATTTAATTCACGACTTAAAGAAACAACAAATTAATCATATATGGTGTTATTAATGGTAGAACATAAATAATATTAAAAATATTATGAAATTTTAAAAATGAGTATTTCAATTAATAAACACGTTTTCATAGAACATAAATAATATTATAAAATTTTAAAAATGAGTATTTCAATTAATAAACACGTTTTCAAACTTTAGACTACATCTTTTAAAAATAAGAAAAAATTAGCTCATTGGGAGAGTTATCTTGAGCCCCTTAAAACAATTCAATTCACGCGCATAGATTTTAGCTTAGTAAGGAACAAGTGCCACAGTAGATATATGGTGGCCTGAACCTCCAGCTCTTTTTCATTCTTTAACGAGGGAAGACTTAAAAGTATTTTTTTTTTTCCCTCTTGTTTTAAAGGTTAGGTTTATGCCCCTTAAATTTTTGGTTTTCTTTTGCTTGATCAACTTTTCTGGGTTAGCTTAAAATAAAAATATAGTTATTTATGAAGTTTGGGAAGAAAAAAAGACATTCAAATTATGTTGTTCTTTTGTAAAAAAAATAAGCCGGTAACATAAAGCAAATATGGCATGACCGAGCCTCGTAGAAATTAAAGAGGACAGTTGTCCCCCTACTTTTAGGAAAATCATTAAAAATATTATATATTTGTTAATTATCAAAGAATTATCCCCATGATTTATTTTTTTAAAATAAATTAATTAGGGATAAACGAATAGCTGAATATTTAGGCTTTCAGATAATATAAGATTTCATGTAGTTATCTAAATTCTATGAGGATGAAATAAAAATATTTTAGATTGCTAAATCCAATTTCCAGTTAAAATATTTTACCAGTTGTTCAGTATACTGATGATACCTTTTGAAGCAACAAAAAAATAGGAAGATATGTTTAAAATTTTAGGCCGCCATTTGGACAGATACACTTGCCTTTACTAACATAATTGTCCCCCAGGAAAAACTTCTTGTCCTCGTCACTAAAAGTATCGCATTCATGCATAGGTACATAATGGTATACATTATAGAAATGTTAGTAGTCATTCCCTAGTGAAATGCATACGAGGAAATCCTTTTTGTATGTATACATTTCTACTATATATTTTGGGGATGCTTCAAATATAAAATACTTTTAAAAAAATTACTTAAATGTCCCCATGCATAATAAAGAACAAAAATATTATGAGTCTAAACTGGTCAAATTAAAAACTTAAGAGATAAAATCAATTTTGTGATTATTTCTATTATATCCGGTGATATTTACGTCTGTTCGACTTAAAATATTACATACAATGCATGTGCTCTCTACTAGTTCATATAATGTCGAATATAACAGATTTATCTTCTTTACCTATACTTGGTTAAAAAATTATAACCTAATATCTTTATTTTAGAAAAAAAATATTAAATAATTTTATTATCAACTATATTTTATTATGTAAAGGTAATTACCTTGATTGAAGCTTTATATGTTCATCGACTCTCTTAAATAATATGTGGATAAAATAATTATCTTTTTATTAGTTACATATACTCTCATCAATAATTACAATTAATGTCCACACACCAAACAAAATTACTGTTAGTATATAACACAATTTAAAGAAGAAAAAAGAAAGATGAAAGGAGAACACGGGAACTGAGTTCTCTATTTTATTTCTTATTCGTTTCATGTCGATAATACTTATAATTTTCAGTACACTTTGCATGTAAAAAAGTAAAAATATGATGAGACGCAGTGAGCATGTATATATCATGAAAATATAAAATTTATAAAGATAAGATTATTTAGAAGATAAGTATAATCTTAAGATAACCTTTGACAAGGTCAAAGAGAGGTGGGTCATCCACTAGAATTAATCTCGACAAATAACGGTCCCCTGGATGATCCACCTATCTAAAAATATTGCATGATTAAAATATTATCGATAAAATCCAATGGGACGAAACCGAGCAAATAGTATAACAAAATTTGTTGCCTCGCCGGTAGGACAAAAAACTGATCGAGGGAAAAAGTGTAAAACAATTAAAACTTTAAAGTGATGATGGTCGTCACGAATTTTCTCCCATTTGAAGTTGCTTCGGGAAAACTTCATGGGACAAAAAATGAACACCCGAAGCTCAGAATGAGCTTGACTTCCTAGATGAATTATCTCTTTTGTCGAAATTGCGTCAGGAAAACCATTTGGGAAAAATCTAAACGCCTGTGCCAGGAAACCGACAAGGGAAAAAACCCGAACGCATAAAGATTATAATAATGCCGACTTCGATTCTTTTGTTTCATCGTTAAAAACCTCATCAGGAAAACCAGGTGGGACAAAACATGACCAAAGTAAAAGAGTACAACAGACGTCGCCTGGTAGTGGTGCTGGACACGCATATGCTGCTTCGTTAAAACCTTGACAAAGAAAACCCAACAGGACAAAACTTTTGCAAAGGAAAATAGTACATGATAAGTGCATATTTACATATTTAGAGTGTCAAGTTCATGCACTTATTTGCTAGATTTTATTTGAATTATTATATATTACATTTTTTTTTGTTTATTTATCTTTTATTAAGTGGAATCGTCCAGAAGAACTGAATTAGCACTTAATTGTGTAAGGAAATAAATAATACAAAGGAATAAAGACTCAATATCAGCTGGAACTTGTCCAAATCCATGATTTTTTTCACACCATCCTGTAGAGAATTGAATTACAAAGTCAACAACGAAAGAACGAGGTCATTCTGACTTCCTATGAAGAAGTTATGAGCAAAACTGTGAAACCAACTTGGATTTGACATGAGAATAAGGGAAGCATTTTGGGCTCTCCTTTGACGTGAGAATTAGGGTTTTTGTTGGTTTTTGAGGAAGTTAACTCTCCTAATTGGATAAGGATCAAAATGAGGTGGAAAAGTTTAAAGAGATTAGCTTTCCTAGTTGGATAAGGATCAAGAGGAGGTTACCAAAGCCTATATAAAGTGGAGCCAAGATACAATTTTGGACACAACTTCTCACAGATAGATAATACCTTCACGTACAAGAGAAGAAGGGTTTAGTTTTTGATTTTAATTATAATTATTACTTTCTTAATCAATTCTAATGGCTTTTAAGAAACTATGTCTAGCTAAATCTCTTTGTTAGGTGAAATGATGAACTTGTAGAGATAGATTTTCTAGTGTTTCAAAACTAGGATTTTCAACTATTAAACCTTAATGTTAATGTTTTCTCTTTCTTTCAACGTTTTACTTTCTCGATGATTTTTCATGTTCTATGCCACGTATAGTGCATCCTTTGTTTAGTAGAAGAACTCGTTGAAACCTTGTTTTGAATCGATTTATGAATATTCTTTGACTAGTTATGCCACGTATACCTAGTACTTCTAAATTCTACCGGTTGAGAAACAATTCTTTTTGAAAATTCTTTTCTTTGATTCTTAGACGAAATATCTTTCGTGTATTACTAGTTAGATTTTCTATTTTGCACGAGTAAAATCGATACCCTTTGTGATGAACGCAAGTAAACCATAATCTACAACGGATTCCCGAAACCTTAACACTTTTCTATTATTGATTTCAATCTTCGTTAAATAGTTTTAATTCATTGCTAGCTTAATTCTTTATATTAAAAATATGAAAAATATCTTTTGACTTGAAAGTTACTTGAATTAATTAGTATAAGTAATGCACACTTCTCCTGTCTACATCTTTCGACACTGCGCGCTTGTGGTAAAACAAAATCGGTTTTCTGACGCATCAAGTTTTTGGCGCCGCTGGTGGGGAGTTGTTTTTAGGTTTTGGAACGAAAACGAAAAGAAATTGAGCCAAATATTTTGGTGGTTAAAAGACTTGGAGTAAAGTTAAGCTAAAACAATGGAAAAAAAGACAAAGAGTTTAATTTTTTTAAATTACTTTTTAGGGTTTTTTTTATTATTATTTTAATTTAGAAAATCTGTATTAGGAAATCTTTAATTGTTTTTGTAAATTTCTTTTATTTTTGGACATTTTTGGACATTATTTTTATTTTTAAACCCTACGGAAGGGTAGTATTAAATATAAACTGCATAGGGAAGGACGACAATTACGATATTGTCTCAACCCCTTGGCTTCGTACACTGACACAGGAGTCATTGGCCCGAGTCGACTTCAACGGTTCATCGTTCTTCTAGTACGGGAGGTAAAACTCTATCAATCCACGAAACCTCTGCAAGTGGATTTTCTGTATTCCTTTCGTAATGCATATATGTTGAGGACTGAATACGGATTTATTTTCTAGTAAAGGGCAAGAAATTGCCATACAAGATAAGGACTCGGATTTCATAACCGTTTCCTTCTTGCCAGCTTTAGGAACACGCTACCAAACGCGAACTTAAGCTTAAAATTTTGATTAGAAAGAGAGCGATAGGGTAACAAACTTATAGGAAAGTCATTCCAAAGGACTGAATTTGTTACTCTGTTAGCCTAACTCAAAGTTCATGAAGATTATTTTAAGAAGATTCGAGCCGCCTTGTAACCCAAGAAAATGTTGCCAAAGAGACAGGGTTATCAAAGCTCCTTAGAGCTTATCCTGTTTCTATTCGACTTAATCTAATTCGGATCGTTCTAAGAGGTTTGCTAAAACTGTAACTAGTTGCCTTTTGAATGAATAAAAGTTGGTCTAGAAACAATCTAAGTGGAGCCATCTTGCTTTTTTTTTTTGCTAGATTTAATAGGTTTAATTTGGTTGAGTCAGCCTTGCTTGTGATTGTTTAGAATTTCCTTCCAAGTTTTTCGTCTGGTACCCTTCTTAGTTTGAAGAGCTCCATTGGAATCATTCACGGGTGACATGTAAATTAATATTTGATATTCTCGTAAAGTTTTTGCAAGGTGAGTTATTGGGTAAATTTTACTTTGTATTATAGATTCCGGTGATTTGGCTTCTTTTATAGCATTATGGAATCTTTCCAAAAGAGACGAGAAAGAAGAGTCATCTAATAATTCACTTAGGGAATATGCATATACACCTTTTTTTTATCATGAACCTAGGAGAGAAGAGTGTGTAAATAAGATTGGAATTATTCTCATGGGTATGATCATTCTGGACCTTGTGATGGTTATGATTATTACCAACCTTACCCAGGTTATGAGTCACATTATACTAATTCTAATTATTATTCACACACGTATAATTCGCAGTATGAGAGGGATGATCAATCATACTGTGAACCATCTGCATCACTCTCATCTAAGCTGGAGTGGAGTCACGACATGGGAAAATCAATTGAACAGTGTTGTCACAATATTGTCAAATCAACTTAAGGATCTGCTCAAATACTTTCTGAACTTTTCCAGCAAGTAGATGATTGTCCTCTTTATAATGCTTCAAGTTCTGATTTTTCTGATTCTCGTGATATTAATGAAACTGTTATGAGTGATGAATCTTTGTATTTTGAGAATGATGATAAACTTAACACTTATGATTATAGGAATATAGATACTATTATGACATCTGAATTCGATATATCTTCTTCCATATTGGATTAAACTGATGATTATTCGACTAATTATCAGATGATGATGATGATTTAGAAGAACCTGTTTATACATGGGATACTATTGTCGAGTTTAACGACTCAGAGGCAGTGGATGTACGAATTGATATACCTTATAATCATGTGAATTGTGATATTCCTACCAGTCACCTATAAGAGGATGATAATGATCCAATTACTCCTGAAACTGATGTTGCATTGAATGATTGTTTCACTGATCCATCTAGTGCATTTATAAATGTTTGTATGAATGATGAGGATATTGATATTGGCCAGGCTATTGCTTTTGTTGAAATTGAACCACTAGATGTATGTTTAGCTCAATTTGTAGATTCCGATGATCCGATGCTTATTGATATTATCAACGCATTGCTTTCTCGAATGGTTGATGAAGGTAACACAACCATGGAAGTTATTTCCGCGGAATTAAAACTTGATTTAGGATACACAACAAGTGTTGAAATATATCAACAATCTTTACTTGTAATTCTTGAGTCTAATTTACTTTGTACTACTACGAATGAGTTTAGAAGTCGTAATCTTGCTCTTTTGAACGTTAAGGTTGAATTCACTTTATTTAGCTTTATTGGTATTAATCAGTCTAGTGATTACAGGTTCATATTTGTAGCAAAACTTATATATTGAGATGATCCCCAACTTTTCAGACTTTATATTTATGCTTGGCAGCTAACTTTTTGGTACCATTATCATTGTGTTTGAGATTAACTGCAGCGTAAGCAGGAAAACAAGTATCATTTGCTTCATGGGAGTCAACCCATCAGATTTGTTTCCTTCACCTTATTTTTTTAATTTTTGATTGCTTGTTTCTTATCATTTTAGGATTTCCCATCTTGATTTTTACATTGGATGATTCAATGTACATTAAGGATAATGTAAAGTTTAAGTGTGTGTGTGTGTGTGTGGGGGGG